>JAVTVY010023675.1:0-89094 GCA_036873755.1 Hanleya hanleyi
AGAGAGGCCGCGGAAGGTCAGACCCAGTGAAGATGAACCCGGAGAGACGAACGCCACTGGTGATACGATGACGAAGAGCCTGCCTATACCCACGGTCCAGGAGGGCCTGGATATCCAGCCGGACCCCACCGTTACGGTTTCGAGTCATACGCCTGATAACATCGAACACATTTTCTGGACGAGCCCATAAATGTTCCTAGCGATCTCTTACAGGGCGCCCATCCAGTGAGTGACATCCATCGGCGCCATTGGACCATGATACGGCACTGTTTCCACCGTCATCGCCCTATTCAAGATATCTACAATTTTCGACTGACCGACCTCGCCCGTCTACGCAGCTACGTGGAAGCCATCTTCAATGACCAAGCAACGTCCTTCAAATTAAATCTGGCGTTTGGTTATGTGCTGCAGCATAAGGAGACAGATCAAGTTCGATACTTTTACCCGAGCAGTAACATCCGGGTATTTGACCAACCGTTTACCATCATTAACCGGGCGTCGCTAGAGACGATGCTGGAGAACCTGGCCAACGTGGATCCCTTCGAATGGGCCCAACAACAACGCCCCAACACCAAGTGGAAAGTGGAGAGGGTAACCAATGTTACGTTCTTCGTGACCAAGCTGACCGACCAACCCATCGGATGAATGTATTCACCCAGGCACTGATAGATTCTGACTCAGAATGCGCAAACAACTATCTGAGGATATGTTGCCTCAACAGTATCCTGGCTTGACCAACGGTGATTAGAATAAACGGTTCAGAGCGAACATGGCCGAAGATGGAACTTTCTGAAATGAAGACTTCTGATTGGACAAGAATACATCTAACGGACAGGAACGAATCTGACAGATGCAAATGGTGGCCTCTGATTGGACAAGTCTTCTTGAATTGTAACACCAAGTGGATAGTGGAGATAATGACCAATGTTGCGTTCTTCGTGGTTAAACTGACTACCACCTCCATCGGATGAAAGTATTCACCCATGCACTGATAGATACTCAGAATGCGCAAACAACTATCTGAGGATATGTTGCCTCAACGGTATCCTGGCCTGCCCGACGATAATTAGAATAAACGGTTCAGATGGCACTTTCTGAAATGGAGACTTCTGATTGGACAAGAATACATCTAACGGACAGGAACGAATATGAAACATGCAAATGGTGGCCTCCGATTGGATAAGAATCTTCTTGAATTGTAAATATACCCAACGCGGCTCCCCCAGCGTGGGTGTGATGTAACATTGGGGAAAACAAAATATATGAAAAAAACTTCTTGTTGTTGTTGTTCTCTCATGTGTCATCCTTGTTGTTGTTGTTGTTCTCTCTCTGGTCTATATCATGGTGTTATGTCAGAGTGTTAAGGTGTAACGACGGGCGTTGACGGGCATCACCGCATTTCGAAGAATTAGTGACAATTCCATGGAATATCAGAGCTTCTGAGCTATTTCACCAGGGCGTTGAAGCATTAAGAATGGTGTTGGTGAGCGTTGCTACAAGATGACACCTCACACGGTCCATTTGGACCGCGGATGGTCCATCTCTACACCAAATAACATCCTTCACTGCTAAAAAAGGCTCACTTTCGCTACAACTTGTACTAATGACGTCACCAATGACGTCACAGATGCTATAAATATCCCTGAAATCAGGGTCTATACTCCGAGAGCTACAACATGATACCCCACACGACGCGGATGGTCCATCTCTACACCAAATACCTTCCTGCACTGCCCCAAAGGCTCACTTTCGCTAATACTCCTACTGATGACGTCATCGATGACGTCACAGATGCTTCGGACATGCCTCAATTCGGAATGTACACCCCGAGAGCTACAAAATGACACCTCACGCGACGCATTCGGACTAAGGATGGTGCATCTCTACACCAAACTCACCCTCACGCACCCACAAAATGTCCACTTTCGCTACTACTCGTACCGATGACGTCATCAATGACGTCACAGATGACGCGGACACCATCAAATCGGAATGTACACCCCGAGAACTACAAGATGACACCTTCCAGGACGCATTCGAACCGTGAATAGCCCATCTCGACCCCAAATACCTTCATGTACTGCCAGAAAATGTCCACTTTCGCTACTACTCGTACCGCTGACGTCACCGATGACGTCACAGATGACGCGAACATCCCGCAAATCGGAATGTACACCCCGAGAACTACAAGATGACACCTTCGAGGACGCATTCGAACCGTGAATAGCCCATCTCGTTCCCAAATACCTTCATGTACTGCCCGAAAATGTCCACTTTCGCTACTACTCGTACCGATGACGTCACCGATGACGTCACAGATGACGCGGACATCCCTCAAATCGGAATGTACACCCCGAGAACTACAAGATGACACCTTCCAGGACGCATTTCACGTGAATAGCCCATCTCGACCCCAAATACCTTCATGTACTGCCCGAAAATGGCCACTTTCGCTACTACTCGTACCGATGACGTCACCGATGACGTCACAGATGACGCGAACATCCCTTAAATCGGAGTGTACACCCCGAGAACTGCAAGATGACACCTTTCAGGACGCATTCGAACCGTGATTAGCCCATCTCGACCCCAAATAACTTCCTTCGCTGCCCCAAAATGGCCACTTTACTTACTACAACCAACTGCGCATGCGCAGATTAACGCGACATGCATTCAAAAAACACACCATTCTGACTCTACCCCACACAAGCTTCACTTTGACACCTCACACGACCCATTCGAACCGTGATTAGCTCATCTCTAACCCAAACACACCCCTACATAGCACCCAAAATGCCTGTGTTCTATACTACGGCCAGACTGCGCATGCGCAGACTATTGAACACGGACGAACCATTAGTGTAGTCAAGTGCTTCTCCACGAGAGCTTCAAAATAAGACCTCACTCGACCCCATTGGACCATGAGTGGCCCACCTAGACTCCAACATGTCCACCCCGTATGGGCCTATACACCCATAGCCATGCAGTATAGGCCTATGGGCCTACACAGGCCTCGGTGACTTTTTTCAAAAATTTCACCGATTCGCTCCGTAACACTTCCTATCGTGTCCTAAATGACGAGACGAGTAAAACGAGACCCCACAACCCTACCGCAAATGTATAGAAGTGGGTTTCCCAGTAGGATAAACATTGAACCTATACCCCAGTATGGGTCTATATGGGGCTCGGTGACTTTTTTCAAAATTTCACCGATTCGCACGGGGACACTTCCTATCATGTTCTAAATGACGAGACGAGTAAAACGAGACCCCACAACCCTACCGCAAATGCATAGAAGTACGTTTCCCAGAGGGACAAACATCGGTCCTATACCCTCAGTATGGGACTATATGAGGCTATATCGTACTTTTTCAAAAATTTCACCGATTCGCACGAGGACACTTCCTATCATGTTCTAAATGATGAGACGAGTAAAACGAGACCCCACAACCCTACCGCAAATGTATAGAAGTACGTTTCCCAGGATAGTCCTATACCTCCCATACCCCATATAACCATTTTCCCGTAATTTAGGATAAAGTCCGTATTCCGTATTTTTTCAGGAAAATTTTTACATACACCCACCCTGGAACTAGGGAAGATAACTCTGTTGATAGACAAGCCCCGTTAAACCCGGCGACCTATATACCCCTCATACCCCATATAGGCATTTTCCCAGGTTTTTCGATAAAGTCCGTGTTCCGTATTTTTTTTTTCAGGAAAAATTGTACATGCACCCACCCAGCCATCAAATACCCCTTCACCTAGGCTTCACGTTGATACCTCACTCGACCCCATTCGACCATTAGGGGCTGCCCTAGATGCCAAAACGTCTATTTTCATCCCCTTGGGCCACCGCGCATGCGCAGAATGACCCTAATTCAACCCCACACCCAGTCCATCAGATGCCCCTTCATGAATGCTTCACTTTGATACCTCACTCGATCCCATTGGACCATTAGGGGCTCCCCTAGCTCCAAAAAGGCTATTTTCATGCCCTTGGGCCACCGCGCATGCGCAGAATGCCGATATGTCAACCCCAGACCCAGTCCATCAGATGCCCCTTCACGAATGCTTCACTTTGATACCTCACTCGACCCCATTGGACCATTAGGGGCTCCCCTAGCTCCAAAACGTCTATTTCCATACCCTTAGGTCACCGCGCATGCGCAGAATGCCGATATTTCAACCCCACGCCCAGTCCATCAGATGCCCCTTCACGAATGCTTCACTTTGATACCTCCTACGACTCCATTGGCCCATTAGGGACTCCCCTAGCTCCAACACCGCTATTTCCATACCCTTGGGCCACCGCGCATGCACAGAATGCCGTTATTTCAACCCCACACCCAGCCCATCAGATGCCCCTTCACGAATGCTTCACATCGATACCTCACTCGACCCCATTGGTCCATTAGGGGCTTCCCTAGCTCCAAAACGTCTATTTCCATACCCTTGGGCCTCCGCGCATGCGTAGAATGCCAATAGTTCAACCCCGCGCCCAGCCCATCAGATGACCCTTCATGAATGCTTCACTTTGATACCTCACTCGACCCCATCGGTCAACTAGGGGCTCCCATAGCTCCAAAAAGGCTATTTTCATACCCTTCGGCCGCCGCGCATGCGCAGAAGGCCGATATGTCAACCCCACACCCAGCCCATTAGATGCCCCTTCACCTAAGCTTCGCTTTGATACCTCACTCGACCCCATCGGACCATTTTATCTAGGGACTACTTTTTCTCCGCGGAAGCTTTTTCCCGAGACCGAATCACCGCCAAAACCGCGGCCAAACCGCATCACCGCGTATGAATACATTTTTTTTTTTTTTTTTTTTTTTTGCCGGAACTTTTTTTTTTCGTTCCACCCACCACCCACGGCGGCCATCTTGTACCCACCTCCCACATCTTGCACTCACTGACACTGGCGGCCATCTTGTACCCACCTCCCACATGGCGGCCATCTTGTACCCACCTCCCACATGGCGGCCATCTTGTACCCCCCTCCCACAGTACATGCCCTTATAGTTCTCATACATGTAGATATGTACATGCTCTCATAGATATGTACATGTTATAGTTCTCATACATGTAGATATGTACATGCTCTCATAGATATGTACATGCCCGTATAGCTCTCATACTTGGCGGCCATCTTGTACCCACCTCCCACATGGCGGCCATCTTGTACCCACCTCCCACATGGCGGCCATCTTGTACCCACCTCCCACATGGCGGCCATCTTGTACCCACCTCCCACACATCACGCATGCGCACACCGCCCAACTCCCCAATAACTCCCCAATGCCCATACACTTATGACGTCACACAAGGTTCTGCGCATGCGCAGTGAGGCGCTATCTCATCAATTTGCACTTTGTATACTACTGGCGCCTGTTCACCTAAAATTGTTTTTGTGGGTTCATTTTTGGTTGTTGCAACACGGCATATCATGAAGTGGGATTAGCCCGAAAACATCGGCTAAGGAGTCTATTTTTTTGGTTGTTGTTGCTGAATGCCACACACCCGTACCCTATATTTACCTATCACAGCCAGAGGTTCTGAGTTAAAAGTGGGATTAAAGTCTGCCCATTTTAATTAGTCGTCTACTATGGAGCTTGTCAGAAATCAATAGTTAACTCTGCATAAATTTTCTTTTTTATTGTGTAGAACAAACTACGAAATGACCACCATTACTCCGTTATATTGATATTCTACCACACCCCATGTGTTTTACCAAATAACATAATATAAAGAAGGAACCCTAGGTGGAACCTAATTCCAATAGATGCTACCTCACAACCAATCGGTGTGGATTATATGATGTCATAATTTTCTTCGCGTGTCAAGTTGAAATCGCCCACAAGGGTAATAGGATTGAAATGGATAACAAAATTTATCGTCTGCCTGTATCTTCTTGTACATCCTGTTGCCGTACATCATGGAGCCAATTAAAGTTAGAGAAACAGTTTTTTCCCCCGCGGAGATTCATTCAAAGTTGTTGATGTCATTAAACCATTTTGGAGGTATGATAGGTACACAATCCAATCATTGGATGACGAGAGAATTTCACATGTATTCTAAAACCAAGGGTCACGCTTGCATCATTTTGATCGGGTACTGGTCATTTCGTACCCAAACCACTTCGTACCCAACCACTTCGTACCCAGTCGTTTTCGTACCCTAACCTTTTCGTACCCTGACGTTTTCGTACCCTAACCTTTCCGTATCATATACACCTTTTCAGACTCAAGTGTATTCGTATTAATTTTCTCAGTCCATTGTCCATTGATTAATTTCATTGCCGTTTAAAGTCATTCCTATTATTAACCGGTACAACTGAGCGAGGAAAAAGTACAAATAAAAAATCTCAGTTATTATCGTACCTTGTGAAACTTGTTAAGCTTTAAATATGCCAAACCAGCGGCGGTCACTGAACTCCTCAAGTCAGACTTAACCAATGTTAACAGGTCTGTTAATCTGGCAAACTTTATAGCTGAACCTCTGAACAAAAGTATCGGTACAACGTCACTTGAAAACAATCGCCTCAATCCTGTTTTAGTTCATAGTTTCATTTATACATGTTAGTCACTCATAATTATTGAAATTATAAATGTATAAATAAATCTGAAATCAATGCATACGACTAGTATTTGTAAAAGTCCATGTGTATGTCAGACAGTGCACGTAGGTGTACATTCTCCATTTAAATGAATATTACATTGTAAGATAGAGCCGGAACTTTTGGCCGGCTGGATGAATTCTTTGTTATTGAATGAATTGCGCGTCGACAAAGACGAATGCGATTTTTATGAAGAGCTTGTCATTTCAAGAATTCTATGACCAGAACTCGTGTCACACTTTCAAAAGAATCTATTGAAAGGCAGGAGAAAATAACTATATAGACTCAGATTCAGCAATGCGGATTAAATCTTGCGGATTGGCAAATACATCTTCTTTGTATGTCCGAACAATACTGAGATAATTTCATTGGTGGAAAGATTCTGCTATTTCCAGAGACCAGTTTTACGTTCCTAATTCCAAGTACATATCCCGGATGAAAGCTGTCTGGTAATGTCGTTTATGATATAAGATAACTGATATAAGATATGGTACGAAAACGTTTGGGTACGAAAACGTCTGGGTACGAAAAGGTTAGGGTACGAAAACGACTGGGTACGAAACGGTTAGGGTCGATTCGGTTTGGGTACGAAATGACATGTATCCATTTTGATCGTTAATGGCGTTTTATCACGTGGACTCTTCAATCCGTGCCGATTTCAGGCTCGCAACTTGCAGTTGTTGCTTTCTTCGATTAATTGGCGGGCCATAGCATTTTTTGTCAGGTATAGGGGTGTTAATTCAGTTTTAAATACACGAGTATATCTTTCCTTTCAGGAAACACCTCCACATTGTGCCGTTTTCAGTATGGTAGAATAGAAATAATTCCTTGTTTACTGCGGTAAAACACATAGAATAGATCGCGCTGCAATAGGATGAGTCTTCACGTTTGATCGCTCAGGCCTACGGCCTTCGTGACCAAACTTAGACTCATCCTATTGCAGCGCGATCAATTCTAGGTGTTTTACCGCCGTAAACAAGGAATTATTTCTTAATTATTACATATAAGGAAGGAAGCACAAGTGGCATCTAATTCCAATAGACGTCCGTTCGGTGCGGATAATTTGACGTCATGATTTGCTTGACGTGCTCAGTTGCACTCGCCCGGAGGTGGGATAGGCTATATCCGTGTACAGAGATATGATCATTGTTGATGAAGTATCGTGTCAACAATAATCTATTTAAAAATCTAAAGTTCGCGATATAGTTGAAATAGTCTTGAAATTTATCTGTAATTGTTGACGTGTTTTTCGTCAATTCTCAACATTAAAAGCGTTTTGGCATGCCCGTAGCTGCCGTAGTGTGAACTTGTCCCCTGCGTGTCGATATCAGGCACGCGTCTTGCAGGTGTTGTGTGCTTCGATTCAGCGATGGGCCAACGCATTTTTTTGTCAGGTATAGAAGTGCATCTTGTAATTGCATGAGAATATATTCCTTTGCGCGGAGAATCTGCGCAATTCTGCCGTTTGCAGTATAGTAGAATAGAAATAATTGCTTGTTTACTGCGGTAAAACAAGTAGGATAGATCGCGCTGCAATAGGATGAGCCCTCACGTTTGATCACTCAGGCCTTCGTGACCAAACTTAGACTCATCCTATTGCAGAGCGATCTATCCTACTTGTTTTACCGCAATAAACAAGCAATTATTTCTTGAATATATCACGCTTGAAATTACTTTGTAATTCTCTCCATCAACCGCAGGTTTTATTGATAGGAACAGCTGTGGCTATATCTAAAACATATATTCTTTAGAACGGTAATTTGTGATGGCTCATCGCAACACTTGGGTCAAGCACTTTGAAGCCGTCATACTCCGTCCACGTGACCTTAATATTTGTCTTTACAGTCATCGGTGTTTACCGTAACTTTTTCCAGTGATGGTAAAGACAAATCTGTGTATAATACAGATAAATTCAGCTTTTAACTTTTAAGAGAAAGTTTTATTGTCGCGTAGCAATGTTTAAATATAGAACCCACGTTTCTTGTGGTTTAATTGATACTATGATAACTTGTATCAAAGACCAATGTTCCTCAACTCTTTCTCCCGCAAATCGATGCAGTACCCATCACGCCAATCAAAAAAAAATACTGCACAACTGCGGAGTGATTTTTTCCACAGTTTCAGCTTGTTTTATGAAGAATAAACTTGAACAGCAAAGCTTTGTGGGTTGTTTGCTTTAGGTAAACTTGGTAGGCCTACGACTCGTAAGTTTTTTCTCTGCCGTCACCGAAGTGTCCTTACCGTCGCCGTCATTTCTTTACCATTTCCAGTATATTTTTGTCTCTATAATCACTTAGTTGTAATGAAACAGCACCATTCTGTTTCCAATGACTCTAAATACATATAAAGGAAGACATTGTCATGTTTTCGAACTGAAAAACCATACGTTTTGTTTGTCGTGGTGTTTTTGGGTGAAATTGAGAACACATTAGGCTATGCCTCCAAACCACTGGGCCACAATTCAAGGGGGAATAATATGGTCTTGTTTCAAAAAACATGGAAATATTTTAAAGAGAATGTGTAAGGACATCTATAAGTAGAGTTTCTGTGTGATAAAATGCCTAAAACCTGTTCAGTTTTTTTAAGTTTGAGTATGTTTCATGTGGTGACGGTTGCAGGAAAACTGAACAAAAAATCTTAAATAGTGAACTGAACGCTGCGCGCTGTCAGAAAAGGTATACAAAGCTACTGATAGTCTATACTAAAAATTTCAGACAGAAATTTTGATGCTGAAATCTAACAACATGGACAGGCCATTTTCCCCACCTTTCGCAGAATCACTCACTACCATAAAAATGTTCCATTTAGGAGGAATTACTCATTTTCCAGGACAACTGATATCATAAAAAGAACTCTTTCCATAAATGAAATGTTCAAGAAAATGATGGGCTCTTAATCTATAAATTGGCTTGGCAAGTCTTTAAACTTAACGTCGCATTCAGCAATATTTCAGCATTCTAACGATGACTGGCATAGGTAGTGACATCCTCGCTAAAACCAGGGGTATCTCTATCCTTTGGCTCACAAATAGAAACCTTGACGTGATGAAGATGAGGTAATGACTGCATAATGTTTTATCTTGGACCTATCAAGAGACGAGAAGTTTATTGATTGCAATCTTCCCTGGTCCAACTGGGAGAAAACTCCAGTCCATAATGACACAAGGACCATCATCCACCTTCACTAAAATTGGACAAGAAATAAAATGTATGGATGCGGGCTTTTAATGACAATTTGGGATTTGACTCTATTTCAGTGGATACCGGTATTAATTAGACAGATAATTACGAAACAACCACAGGTGCCCCAGTTGGTCGCCTTCTACAACAAGCTCTCTGAGGTGCTGAGGACTATTCTTACCATGACCTGGAGTGTGCACAACACCACCCCAGGTCAATTCCCGGGAGCCCCACAGTCCATGGCCACGCAACACTCGCATACTAATTATTTTATTTACACTACTTTATATACCGATATTACCCCGATAAATATACAGAACATTAACATTAGTGCTAAAAGTCGAAAGACTAAAATTTTAAAATGTCGACCGACCTGTTAAAAGCGAGAGCCATCACAAGACGGTGTTTCCGCCAGATTTTAGTGTCTGTGAACAGAAGATATTCCAGCTTCTCCTTTAGTTTATAGAGCTTTATCAGTGTGAGCTGAACTCTGAAAACCATGTGTCAATATAGATCTAACATATATTCAAGTACTTGGAACACCATTTTTTCCTTATTCAGCATTTAACAAAATCACCGCTTTGTGGTGCATATCAAAATCAAATCGAAGATTGAAATTGTATCTGCGAGCTCGGCCATCTTTGGCACCTTTTATTGTTTTCCATTCCTCTTTCATGGTCAAATAAAGGTTTATGGCGATTTGGGAATATTTCATGAACAATTTACTCCACATAATGTAAAGGAGATGGTATTGCAAGGCGGGATTTTTGCCCACAGCCAGCTGACTCATAGGAATGTACATTTCTTCTCTCCATCTGTCAATCACAATGCAATGTACAAGTTGTCGGCGGCGGCAACTGTCAATCAACGGTATCGTGTCATCGGTAAACAATATTTATTTTACTTTTAATCGATTCATAATGATAGCCTAAAATTTTATTTCAGATATACTGAATGCAATTTTTTTTTTTTACAAAAATGAGAAAATTGAAATAACTTGTCGACATCACACATGTTGCCCTCCTGGGATTCGAACTCGGTAAAAGAAAATTTTGAGGCGCTTGTGATCCAACGTGCGTATTCACTACACCACGACATACCAACAACTGTGACAGGCTATTTTGTCACTTTAATCTACTTACGAAAACTTCAAACGTTATGAATCATAACTTTTCATTTTTTAGTATGAAGGACTCCTTGGACCTTGGACTTCTACCAGTGGGGATATGATGTTACCACACAACACCAAGTTAAATGGCGTTTTGGAACAAGGGGTCCTTCGTGTCTAAATGCGTGTCTGAAGGACTCGATTTAGACCCATTTTTCACGAAATAGAACAAGCTGTGGATTTCAGTTTCATGTGATAACTATAATTGCTCTAAAACTTTCACATATTGTGTACTTATATTTTCTTTTGTCGTAACATTAAAACAGAAGTATTTTTGGGACATTTTATTTTTTCGATTTCAACCGCACCACGTATAGGCCAAAATCCCGCCTTATCGTACCATCACCTTTAGTAGTGACTACAGGACCCAATTTACTCATTTTTTTCATTTAGAAAGTGTTTGTGTAATAGTATTTTCGTTATTTTGGAATTACTCCATCTAAGTATAACACAGATTCTAGTAATGAAAATTGGCTAAGCCCCATACAGGATTCAAACCAGCGACCACCAGAGTAAGGCACCATATGACGGCGATCTGAACCATCTGTTTCTCCATTATATAATTCAATTTACTTCACTTAATTCTCCAGACAATCATTACTTTACAGCAAAACACTCCAGCTTCCCTACCACGGGTGAAACTACACCTTGTTCACAGAGTGATCTCCCTTGATGTGACTAAAGCAATATTACCAGGTTATCTCCCCTGATTGTGATCAGATGAACAACAAAAGCATTCCAAACGGTTGCAACGATACTGGCCATGTCTGAGTTACAGTTGAGGCGAAGTCACCATGAAACTGCGCTGTTTTTTTTTTTTACTTTTTTAAACTATGGATGATTAATCTCACTAGTCATGTTTGTTTATGGAAAAATTCTCATTAATTTACCAAAGTACTTGACTCAACTGGAAAATCAAAACTTCAGTAGGATAGATATATTGTTCCCATATTTTTTTTCTGAAAACTTTTTTCATCAAAATATTCCTACTGGTTGCGAAGATAGAGTACTTCAAAGAATTTTGTGTCTGGTACAAATTTGGTATGCAAATGAGCTTTGATGAGGTGACACAGGGCAGGAGCCGCGGAGCACATTTGAAGTGGGGGGGGGGGGGGGTCTGAACTCTATATCGGCCATGTAAAATTCTGGACTGATGCTATCTAAGATAGGATTTAAACCATTGCGGCCCCTGTAGGGGGAGGTCGGATTTGGCTTAATATCACACTCAAGGCTGTTTCACTCATATGGTGACCGTCAGCTTGGTTGGTGAAGGAAGCCGGAGTACACAGAGAGAACCAACGCCCGTCGGCTGATGTCACACAGTGAACTAGAGATAATTAGATAGACAAATAGTAGCATATTTACTTTTCTAACATATAGAGGACTCTTGATGGGTTTCTAGAACATATCACTTTCATCACTTGGTTACCAATAGTTTCAGAAATATGGTTACCATAGCAGCCGGTAACTGGGTGCTTTATCGCGGGAACTTTTTTCAATGAATCTGAATAGCATGGACCGTTGTTACGGATTATTCAGTAATTATGATTTCATAAACTGCAAAATTTTCCAAATAATGCCCTTAGTAGCTGGTTGTTATGGTAACCATATTTCTAAAAATATTTGCCGAAGATGAAGTGACGAGGGTCCATACCAGTTCCGAAAGTTACAAGTATCAGTTTACACTGAAGTTTGCCCCATGACATCAAACCTCATTTGAACTGTTCAGCAAACCCAAACATACTCAGTAGACAACAACATGGCTAAACACAGAAAAGGAGAAAGGGGGAGGATATGTTGGCTCCATCCATATGGTGCTGGTTTCAAGAAATTGCACACCAGTTTATGGCATTTCAAGAATCATGTTTTTTGGGGGGGGGGGTTCCCACATCTCCTGCTGATGTGTTTTACACAATCTGACCACCTGATGATAATGGTTTGTCCAAGAATAAGACAAGTTGGAATGGTTTTCACGAAAGACATCCGACGAGTTTGAAATGGTCACATGCACATCTTCACATGGTGACGACATTATGTATGTCGAATATAAAAAAAATCCAGAGAAAAAAACTATGAAGAGTTGCATTCCCAAGAAAAGGTAATGGATGAAAGTTGAATTTTCGACGATCAAGGGGCTTAACTCTGGAGAAAATGATGGATTTGATCGAAAAGGTAACATGCACATCTTCACATGGTGACAATGTGTTCCAAATTCCATAAGAATCCAACTCTTTGACATGTTGTGTTCACAAGAAAAGTTAACAGATGAACGTACTTTACCACAATAAGTCTCTTCAAATTTGACAGGCATATTATAATCTATGAAGAACAATATCTCTGTAAACCAACGAGAATATTTTGATGAAATAACACCACAAAGTTCAGAATAAGATGTCAACCACATATCACTCTTGCGACAGTTTTGATTTTCCCCTGAGGTTCCCCGTTAATAAAATACAATGTTATTCGTTTAAGCTGGAATATTTATGCTGCCAATCCCTAACATAGATTTTCTTTGTAATATCTGATGTATATTATTTGAGTTGATAACTCCTGAAGAGACAGACTAGACAAAGACAAAGCTATGGCAGACATTAAAATCCATTTTAGAACAGAACAAAGCACAAAGAGAGGATATATATACAGTACAAGTTTTATTTACAGTTGCCTCCGAAGATAAGCCAATATGAAACAAATTATATATAGCACTATTCATCCGTGAAACAGGTGGAAATTATCGATTGACTTAGATGTTTTACTGAACACAATCGATTACCAGGCTATATGGATTCACTGACAATTAATTGGTGAATTAATAAAGTATGGAAGAATTGCTCTTATGCAAATCAGTAAACTGAATAATAACAGAAAAATGCCTTGATGATATTTCTTTGCATAAATAATGTTCGCTCTAAGCAATAAGTGCTTGGTCCCCTCCATATTTTTTACATTTTGTTGTAGGGCGATCAGCAGGGTCTTCAACGTATAACATGATGTGATAGTCTGCAGTTGCAAAATCCATACAAGTGAAATGTTCCACCGTCAAATTTATCGCAACAGGAATTTGACAAGAATGGTCCAAAATCATGCAGATAATCCAATATTTCTTAATTTAAGACACAATTTAAATTATTTGAATGATTTTAGAGCATGATCAAATTCATAATGACTGATCAAATTGCGTCCACCAAATTGGGGACGATTGCATCTTCGATAGGGTGATTGAATTATCTGAGGAAATCCTGTTCTCCCCTCGATAACAATAATGCGATTTCTGCCCAATGACCCAGGTACCAGCAGTAGTATGGAAAGAAGGCAACAGCACAATGCGGAGTCGCACAAAATCACATGTCACAAAAATATTCACCGGGCCCACGTAGTTGGTTTAATAGCACTGATTGAAAAGATGACCTTTAGAGATTTAGTTTAATATTTTCAAGTCAAATTTTACCAAATTGCTCGGTAACTGTAACCCCAAAATGAGACAAAAACAAACTGACAGAGTGTATAAATTACGAAAGCGAGCAGCAAGAATGGTTCTTGGCGTTCATTGTCAGACACGAACAGAGCCCATGCTCAAGGAGTTCATCTGGATGAGTGCATGTACCAGACAGGATATAATACCAGAAATTGATCTTTATGTACAAAGTTATGCACAACTAACAATATAATACCAGAAAGTGATTTTCATGTACAAAGCTATGCACAACTAACAATCTGATAAAACACACAGATCCACTCTACAGATTAAGTAGATCGGACCCTCGTCCTCTCTCGAGTCAGTTCTGCACGAAATCCTGCAGACATCCAGGTAATTCCAGCACGGAATGATCCCACGTGGTGTTGTTTATATCACTCTCGATTGACTTCAAAATTGTATAGCTCCTTTCTACGCAACTTAGTTCGATTAATTTTTGGAGTCCGGAAAGGATAAAGTCCGTCTCTCAGGTTTGCAAAATCTTCGAGAGCTGTTGATCACTCTCCTAGATACTGTTTTGTGCGAGTGATGCGAGAGTGTTAAGTCTCTCCAGTATCACTCTCCATGGCACTGGCAGTTTCGAGGAGAGTGACCAAAAGCTCTCCTGGAGAAAATTTAGGAGAGTGATGGAGAGCGATAGTGGTCACTCCCCTTAAAACTGAGATACTAGATAAAGTAAACTGTATATCTACATGTCAAAAACTTGACCGACCTCCCTTGACCACTCGGACTAAGCACTATAGTGCAGTCAAACATTTGTGCGGTCATACACCAAGATCTTGCTTTCTTCTTTCACAAGCATTTACGCTCCCTGGTTTGGGTTGTAGACTGCGCTGGTGTTGAGAACCCTAGATCCCAGGTGGCATATGCTGTGATGACGTCATAATATATATGTCATATTCAGTGGTTACAGCATGAAAGGTGAAGTGGTTACAGCCTGGGCTCGCTGTGAAGTCATTTTTGAACTTTTGTCATAATGAGTCTCTTACAGGATAGCCGTTGCAATATTTATCTCCACAGGTTTTGAGACAGAACGGTATAGCTGTATACAAATATGATAACATGGTAGCCCAGAAGCTGTTATACAACGTTGTGTATATTTTACACAAAATGGTGGAACTACATCATTTCTTCACGATCTGTATGACATCTTCGTCCTGTACTAAATGTTGTATTCCTACTCTCTGTGGATTATACTTGGCACTTGTACCCTGGAACAGAGAGAATGAAGAAAGCATGGTCATTTCTGCAACTTCAATGTCATGTTCTAATTTTGATGACTTGTCTTTGCTACAGACAGCAGGTTAGACGTTTCCAGAATTCTGGTCACTTGTGTTTTCTTCAGATGGTAGGTTAGATGTTTTCAGAATTCTGGTCACTTGTAGAATTCTGGTCACTTGTGTTTTCTACAGATGGTAGGTTAGATGTTTCCAGAATTCTGGTCACTTGTATTTTTCTACAGACAATAGGTTAGGTGCTTCCAAAATTCTGGTCACTTGTGTTTTCTAAAGATGTCAGGTTAGATGTTTTCAGAATTCTGGTCACTTATGTTTTTCATTAGACAGTATTCTGGAATTATGGTGACTTGTGTTTTAGTACAGAAAGTAGGTTAGATATTTCCAGAATTTTGGTAACTTGTGCTTGCTTATGCAAAGTCTGTTCGATTTTTACAAAATTCTGGTCACTTGTGTTTTTTAAAAATGGCAGGTTAGATGTTTTCAGAATTCTGGTCACTTGTGTTTTTCATCAGACAGTAGGTTAGATGTTTCTGGAATTATGGTGACTTGTGTGTTACTACAGACAGTAGGTTAGATGTTTCCAGAATTTTGGAAACTCGCGCTTGCATACACACAGTATGTTTTTTTACAGAATTCTGGTCACTTGTGTTTTTCTTCGGCCAGTTGGTTAGATTTTCTCAGAATACCGTTGACTTTTTCTATGGACAGTAATTTAGATGTTTCCAGAATTCTGGTCACTTCAGACAGTAGGTTAGAGGTTTCCAGAATTCTGGTGTCTTGTGTTTTTCAACAGACAGTAGTTTAGATCTTTCCAGAATTCTGATTTTTTTTTTCTTCCATCAGATGAGAAGACCCATTAAGAATGACAAATTAGAACAAGGATTCTGAGAACCCCAACAGCTCGCCTTGCGGGGTCATCCGCCGAAGGTGCAGCAGTATTGAATGCATACATGTAGAGCAAACAATAACGTCTGGAATAGGTGATGTGGTACAGACAATAATGTCTGGAATAGATTATCTGGTACAGGCAATAACATCAGTCCCATGTGGGATTACTGGTATATAAGTTTATCGCATGTAGGATGGATAGGTTAGTGCCGTCAGATTACTGGTGCATAGGACAGTCCAGTGTGAGATTACTTTTGGATAGGTCAGTCCCATGTGTGATTACTGCTGGATAGGTTGGGTTTTGTCAATAACCTGAAGCTTCGCATAAAGATCGAGCCCTTCAGGTTGCACATCACTGGCAATGACAATACATATTGCAATAAAAATTTGACTTCTTTGTCAGTGATGTTGAAGTTGGATTGAAAGATGAACTATATTATAAAACTTGAAATAAAGATTACCTTTTTTTCCAAAAGTAAGCTTATACATGTCATTATGAATACATGCACAATTGAAATTTGGTCGGAGATGTGAGTGTGAAATGCCTGGACAAATATGGTTCGTGCAAAATCTTTAGGTTAAATCATGACGAGGAATGGGATTCGATACCAAAATTGAAGGAAATGGTGTTCTTCATTAAAGGCGACACAAAATTCCAAACCACCAGGGCTTAATATTTAATATTGTACTTCTGAAATGAAATAACATCATTAAACTATTAGTAATTACTAAAAGGAATATATTGTAGTTGATTTGACGTGTTTATGTATATGTAACAGGTCGATACTTGGTGTAAGAACGCATTGTTGAGGCTTTTGTGCAGCTGAAAAGGGTCATGTCTAGACGCATTGTTGAGCTCAGACAGGCTATTGTAGGCTTTGTCTTGTGCGTTCTTACACCAAGTATAAACCTACAATGTACACTGCATCTCCTACCTAATAGGTTAGTATCACATATAAGAGATACATGCAGCTTCGCAAAATCGAGCCCTTCAGGATGGCACATCATTTGAGGTTGCACATCATTGACAATGCACATCATTTAAAATAATAAATTTATCAAGAAATATGATTTCTATATTTAGTGATGTTGAGGTTGGATTGAAGGAGGAACTATATTATATAACTACTAATAAAGATTACATTTTTTTTCAAAAGTAAGCCTGCACATCCTATTGCATAGATCTGATGAATACATGTTTATGTATAGTAACTGTTAGGAACAATAGGTGTGCAATTTTGAGCACGTTCTTGGTGTAACTTTGTGTGATGATATGTGAACAAACAAAGCTAATAACAGTGCAATAGCAGGACTAAATCTATCATTTCAAGCATGCAATGGGACACTTGCACTGTGGTAAACCTTCACATTTGTATGCAAATAAAAGAATGCAATGACAACTGTGTCCAATCATACTGTAATGCTCCATAATAATGTGTACGGGTAAAGACTGAGCTCACAAACTGATTCAAACTCACTTTTAATTAATATAGTAAGTTAAATGTGTGGACACAGATATGGTTGAACAAAAGCTTCAGGGTCAACGAGAATTTGATAAAATTTAAGAAAATGGTCTCCTTCATTTAAGGCGACACGAAATTAAAAACTAACAGGGGTTCGGTACTGCGGGATTCCCCCGCCAGTTATTTTGATATTGTACTTATGAAATAAAATAATGTCAAAAACTATTAGTAAATACTATAAAGGAATATACTGTATGTGATTTGGTATGTATGACTGTATATACAATGTACACTGCATCTCATGCCTAATAAGAAGTCAAAATTATTCTAAGTCCAGCCTAAACAACAAAGATCAACCCAGAAAACTTTCTAAGTCCAGCCTAAACATAAAAGTCTAACCGGACACCGACACCAACACCGCCACTTTCCCCCTCTCTCTCCCAATACCTCGCCTACTTCGTATACGGCGAGCTAAAAACAGCCTAATTTCGGAATAAAGGCTGGTTTCCATGGCAACGATATTCAAAGGAAATGACATATTAAGAAAAGGGCTCTGTCACTCACTTCATCAAAGACCTGTGTTATGTCCGAATTTCATCCCTGCTAGTTATTCGCGTTTCTTTTTATTTAGAAATTTTGAAAAATGTATGGAAAAGAGATAGCAAATTGAAAGATTCATCAAACCTAATAACCACTATACTCACCCAGACTAAAGCATACTTAAATCCATCAACGAGGCTTCTATGCACAGCATGACACTGAAAATATGAAGAAAGAGTTCATTCCGAGTGCCAGATTCTAAGGATACATTAACAGTGAGTGAGTGAATATGATTAAACGTTGCTTTCAACTATATTTCAGTCATATCACGACGTTGGATCCTATTTCTTTTCACACCCGTGAACTACATGGGTGGGGTCCTATTCTTTTTCACACCCGGGAACCCCACGGGTGCCTCAGTTAGTCGCCTCTTACGAAATGCTGTCTGAGGAGCTGAGGCCTATTCTTACCATGACCTGCAGTGTGAACAACGACATCTCCGGTCAATCCTCAGAAGCCCCACGGGGATACATTAACAGTTTTTATTGACAGCTTCTTATGTGCATATGTACATATACATGTACAATGAAACCCGTGTTTACTGACCACGCATGGGACCAGGTTATAATGTCAGTCTCCTGGTTTATCAACCTTCAAAATACTTAACCTTAAGTAATGGGACCATGGAGAATGTTGGTATTTAGAGGTTGGTCGGTTTACCCAGGTGCCGATATTCACAGGTTTCAATGTATAGTCAGACAGTGTTTTACATTTCTAGCCTTCCATCAGCAATTATGAGACAATCAAAAGATGGCAACCATATCAGTCCCCGGAAAATTGAGGACATTTCACAATATGTCCACATGCACACATATGTCCTGCTGGTGTGATTTCGACTGGGGCCCCGGTTTACACTTGATTTAATCAGGTTAGTTACACATTCATCAAAATCTCCCATTCGAATCGCCGATGCTCTGTGGTTTTGAAAGGTCGGTAAATCGGGCAGAAGAGCGGAGTCCATGTAAATTCTGAATCTATAACCAATTGGATCAAAATCTTCACTCTTGACTGCACTTTGGCAACATTATTTCTGCGAGCCTAAAATCATCTTAACCATGTAATTTTGCTGTCAGCATCACTAAGATGAACATTTGACGATAAATACTTTTCCCATGGAGAATGAAATATTTTCCTTCTCAGTTTACAGTTCCTAACTTTATACTTCTGCCCTCAGGGAGAAGCCCCGGCTTACCTAAAACAAATCCGGCCTGTGTGGATTCCGAAAAATTCTGGGCTTTTTGAAGGTGTAGTACACACATTTACACAAATATGATTCGTTCAGGGAGATTTGGATATTTGGAATCCAAACTGCCAGAAATGTTCTCCCGACTTCCTAATTCATATATTTGAAATGCTTTGTAGGTGAATCATTATATTTGAAGCATTTCGTCTCATAGTAGCTTTAGAAAAGCACTCCAAAGTTGGTATCTTAAGCCCAACCCCTTATCTACCCTTGTTTGACGCTGGTTTGTGACGTCACATCAGATCACATGGCTGGACATCAATACTTGTACTGTTCAATCTTCTGGAGTCTGGTCTGACGTGATGTCACAATCAAGGAAAGATAAGCGCAACCTTGCCACCCAGGGTCACTTAAAGTGGGTCCGATAATACATTGAAAAATTTGTTCACGTGTCCTCTTCCGGTTCCATTGGAACAATCCAATTCCTTGTGGCCAATGTCATGACGTCAGAACAGAAAATATTTCTCAAGAATACATAAAGAGTACATCATCTCGAACATTCATGACGTCGTGACATGGGCATGATCTTTACAGAGATGCCCTCTTTATGTTCTGAAATCTAGGGTTTTGTGTGCTAGCCAATGACCGATCATACGGCTGAGCCCGGTTCCACAGCCTAGTAGGGAGGACAGGACCGGAGAGCTCTAGTTTCTAAATCAGAATTCAGCTTCACTTCTAAATGAACCAAGCGAAGTAGATTCACCGATATTTTTATCATTATTCAACCAATATAAAAATGATAATCTAAAATCTTTGCATTTCACCTTTACAACAAAAGAAATGTAAAGCTTCTTTTTGGTTGACTTGACATTTTGATCCCAAATCAATAGATTTCTTCTTCACCACATGGTAACATGAATTCAACATATTGTTCAAATGACAGGACACGACCTTGATCTTTGACCTTGTCACCCTGAAATCAATAGGCTTCTTTGGCTTCACATAGGCAACACATCTGTGACCTTTCATGAAGATTACTGAAGCGTAAATATAGATAGTGTGTGAACAAGAGATACCATGACCTTGACCTATCAAAATCTTCATAATGAACTATTCCGCATGAGGTATGATACAGTCTTGTATTGGACATAGTCAAGATCTTAAAAAGTATATGGCATCCAAACAGTGGAAGCCCTCCAGTAGTTAGTACAGTGTGACGTCTTACCACATGCTCAACTGAAGCGCAAGATCTCAAAATAAGGCCATCATCAAAGTCTGGTTTCTCTGAAATAAAAAATAGTCTCAATTTAGAACAGACTGATTTGTTTTTGGAACCATTGATCCATTTTCTAATAAATAGGTGGAAACCCACACTTGGTAGGGACTCAAACTCTATTCTTTAAATGAAACCATCTCTGTAGATAATATAGACTTGCTTGAAAGTCCATTCACTCATTGTTTTCATATTGTCCCATGCAAGGGACTTAACTCTTTCAAGCAGGGAATAGGACACAATACTCCAGCCAATCAGAAGTGATGATTCTAGAGATTTGTATCCCTTATAATAGTCCAGGACTGGGTGTGAACACCCCTCTCCCTGCCCAAAAAAATCCAAAATATTTGTTATTTCCTTGTATTGCACATCACATCAACAAACCTTCTAATAATTAAGTATAGAAATTACCCAATCTCAAGAAAGGCAGCTCACATTTTTTAAGCGATTATTCCACTAAAGTATCACAAACAGACAAGTTTACCTACCTCCACGTTTCTTGGTATACACTCTGATCAGTGCTAAGTGCTTCCACACACTATCTAACAGGTAGTCCAGGTTTAACCTCATATTACAGCTGGAATTGGAAATCTAGAAATTATTGATTGACAGAAAAAACAGAATTCTCTCCCACAATCTCCAACTTAATATCTCAGAAATGTTCCTATCTGACCTTGAAAATTGAATCTAATCATGCTGACAAAACTTGACATCAATGTCTATAGAGTACTGCCACCTCAACTTTCCAACACTGGGAGAAATGCATACAGGCACTCGAACTGAAAGTACCCGATATTGATTGGATAGCGAGATCAACAAGCAGCCAGAGGATGCTAGGTCCCCCGCCAAAATGGCAGCAATATTTAGAAGCGTTCTCGGTATACATGAGGGTGGCAACAGCTACTTCACATGCGTAAGAAGCAGAAAGATCTTTCCGCCTCCCCAGGTTTTGATATCAACTCAAAAAGGCTGACTGAATGTTGAATACTGCTGTAATATATTTTCCTCACGGTGTAGCATGAAAATTATGTAACCAAAATGCAACCCCAAGCGACATCTCATGGCACATTATCTGCAAACTAAATTTGACCAGAATCTGAAGGCATCCTCAACCAAATTTAGACTTTGCCACCAGGTGTCACCACCTGTAGGTGCAAGCAGGCAAAACGCAATCCCAAACGACATCTCATGGCATGGTATCGGCATATGAACTTTGAGAAGGATCTGAAGAGGGGTCCTCAAGTTATTGCCGGTACTGGATGCCCACCGGTATTTTGGGTGGGTCACATATGAGTAGCAAATTTGAGAAGAATCTGATGAGCAGTTCCCAAATTATTGCCCGGAAACAAATTTTTCCACCAGGAGGCGCCACCTGTAGGTAGAAGCGGCAAAATATATTCCCATATAATAACCAATGAAATCCATATGAGAACACCCTGTGGGAAAGTTCATCCCATATACGTATACGAGATCAGCGCGTGACGCGCACTAGCCAATCAGAAGCAATGCCGGACTACTTTCGTATTTTCATGAATGAAATTTGTAGGTCAAATATACTACGCCTATTTTTAGTAACATTTACTATCGTCTGCTTTACACAATTATGACAATACCGATAATTGATGGATTAATATGTCGATGGACAGAGACATCAACTTGAATTTCTTGAAACCTGGCGATAGTGTGTGGGTGAAGAAATCCAGCCAGAAGGCAGTTGGAACATTCGTAAAACGGCACAAACCACTGGGAACATTTACTTTGTTCCGTGTCACGATGGATTCAGGCGAAATGATTGACGTGCCATGGTACGACTTGGACCCACTGAACATCGACGACATTGAACTTGATCAACCTAGCGCTGGGCCTACCGATGACCAAACCGAAACAACGAGGTTTGTTGATGTTGACTTGAATGATTTTATTGGAGCTCAGGAAAACAAAGAGACGGCTCGAAAAACGAAGTCACACTTAAATGTACTGTCTGAATACTTATGTGGATTGGGTGAAACCATACATATCAAGGATATTGAGCCTATCGCTCTGGGCAAATTATTCGCGCTTTCTGCTTCAACTTTCAAGTTCAGTTCATTTCAGTCACGAGTTACATTGTGGACTTGACTCTTTCGTCACACTGTAATGCTTTTACTCCTTAGCCAAGGCGAACTGAATTTATTCAACTGCTAAATTCGATAAATTTACTGTTTATAATGATTTCTAAACTGGGAACTCTCTCTTGCTGCGTAATAATCTTGCTGCGTAATAAACCTTGTGCCTGTTCACCCTACGTAATGTATATAACTGCGCAGTAAAATTGTAAGCAAACCGTCAGCTGAAAATCTTTGCTGTGCTTTGTTGTCAATATTTTCGGCTAAAAAAAATTATATGGGAAAAAGAATCCCAAATAACTTGATGCTGAGATGAAATTTCCCACTCTCGAGAAGGAAAAATCATCCCGACCTCGCCTAACGGCTCGGTCGGGATGATTTTTCCTTCTCTCGAGTGGGAAATTTCATCTCAGCATCAAGTTATATGGGATCCTCTTAATCCCAAGGGACATGGTATCGTTTTGTCCTCAGGGGTTTTTTCAGACAGGTTTTCATCGGGGTAACCCCGATGAAAAACGATTACAAATTGAGTTTTGGGAATTTTTTAAATTGAGTTTTTTTCTCGGAAATTGAGTATTTTCTGGGGTTGATAGTTTGCGCTAAAAAATTGAGTTTCTGTGAAAAAAAAATTGAGTTTCTGTGAAAAAATAGTCGGAAGAAATATATAATTTGCGTCTGCCGGCAAGAATTTTTTTTGGCCGACGTTGCGGTCAATTGCAGAGACAGGGCGATATAAAGACATCATGTCTGAATACCTTACGTAAACCAGGATCGTTGTTGGAATCATAACGAAAGACATCAACAATTTTGGGGTAAAAGATTCGATCGTTACCTTTCCATTTTTATTTAACATCTTTCGACAGCGATTGGCAGCCATTTTCCTTCGACAGAGATACTGCATCAATAAATAGTTGTCTCCCTTGTTGCATTCGGAAACCAGGATTAGTGTGAAGTAGCGCACTCTTTCGCGGGCTCCCGACCAGCGCCCTCTGTAGCGCCGTGATTGGCTAATAAACAACCTTGACCCTACCAAGGCAACGTGACAATCGTTTGACAGTTCGACGAAAGGAAGGTACACACTGACAAGTTACGGTCCCGAAGAATTACAATCAATTAAATATACGAATGAACGCAGAAGGAATTGTATGGATATCAGTTGCGTGGAGGGAAACCACCTTGCACTTGTTAACATATCATGGATATTCATATATTTATTGATCTTGGACTCAATGATCAATCCGTTCAGTCAGTTTTGGTTCATGTAATTTATCAGTCCATTCCATATATCCGCATGTGTTGCATGGGATTTACTTTAGCAACTAGAGGTTCCGCTTTGACCCTTGAGTTGCCGCTCCGGCATGAAGCCTATGCTGGTTGTTTTTTTGAGCAAAAACATACGTCTCCCCCAACCTCCCACCTTGCCTTGAATGGGCACATAATTTAAGGGAAAGTGCTGTAAAATTAATGTAGCAATAAGTATCTTAAACAAAGCTGCGTATCTAAAAATATTAATTACAAAGAAGCGATTTTCATTGTACATACATGTACAAGTAGATGAACGGATGGACGGACACCGGACACGGATGGATGCATGCACACATACACCAAAACCTGATCAAATGTGGGGGCTATCCCAATGAAGCTTCCATCCAAGTTTGGTGAAATTCCATCCAATAGTTCTCAAGATATCTTGCAGACAAGGCCTGTATATACATGTACAAGCAGATGGACGGACACCGGACGAACGCATGGACACACACCAAAACCTAGTCAAATGAGGGGGCTATCCCAATGAAGCTTCCATCCAAGTTTGGTGAAATTCTGTCCAGTAGTTCTCCAGATATCTTGCAGACAAGCCCTGTATATACATGTACAAGTAGATGGACGGACGGACGGACACCGGACATGGATGAATGCACGCACACACCAAAACATAATCAAATGAGGGGGGCTATCCCACTGAAGCTTCCATCCAAGTGTGGTGAAATTCCGTCCAGTAGTTCTCAAGATATCTTGCAGACAAGGCCTGTATATACATGTACAAGTAGATGGACAGACGGACGGACACCGGACACGGATGAACGCATGCACACACACCAAAACCTAGTCAAATGAGGGGGCTATCCCAATGAAGCTTTCATCCAAGTTTGGTGAAATTCCGTCCAGTAGTTCTCCAGATATCTTGCAGATAAGCCTTGTATATACATGTACAAGTAGATGGATGGACGGACGGACACCGGACATGGATGAATGCACGCACACACACCAAAACCTAATCAAATGAGGGGGCTATCCCACTGAAGCTTCCATCCAAGTGGGGTGAAATTCCGTCCAGTAGTTCTCAAGATATCTTTCAGACAAGGCCTGTATATACATGTACAAGTAGATGGACGGATGGACGGACACTGGACACGGATGAATGCACCCACATACACCAAAACCTAATCAAATGAGGGGGCTATCCCAATGAAGCTTCCGTCCAAGTTTGGTGAAATTCCGTCCAGTAGTTCTCCAGATATCTTGCAGACAAGCCCTGTATATACATGTACAAGTAGATGGACGGACGGACGGACACCGGACATGGATGAATGCACGCACACACAACAAAACCTAATCAAATGAGGGGGCTATCCCACTGAAGCTTCCATCCAAGTGGGGTGAAATTCCGTCCAGTAGTTCTCAAGATATCTTGCAGACAAGGCCTGTATATACATGTACAAGTAGATGGACGGATGGATGGACACCGGACACGGATGAATGCACCCACATACGCCAAAACCTAATCAAATGAGGGGGCTATCCCAATGAAGCTTCCATCCAAGTTTGGTAAAATTCCGTCCAGTAGTTCTCCAGATATCTTGCAGACAAGCCCTGTATATACATGTACAAGTAGATGGACGGACGGACGGACACCGGACATGGATGAATGCACGCACACA
This sequence comes from Hanleya hanleyi, assembly GCA_036873755.1. Classification (NCBI taxonomy): domain Eukaryota; kingdom Metazoa; phylum Mollusca; class Polyplacophora; order Lepidopleurida; family Hanleyidae; genus Hanleya; species Hanleya hanleyi. The sequence goes on from JAVTVY010023675.1 coordinate 26,134, forward strand.
CACTAAAACATAATAATCAAATGAGGGGGCTATCCCACTGAAGCTTCCATCCAAGTGGGGTGAAATTCCGTCCAGTAGTTCTCAAGATATCTTGCAGACAAGGCCTGTATATACATGTACAAGTAGATGGACGGACGGACGGACACCGGACACGGATGAATGCACGCACATAAACCAAAACCTAATCAAATGAGGGGGCTATCCCAATGAAGCTTCCATCCAAGTTTGGTGAAATTCCATCCAGTAGTTCTCAAGATATCTTGCAGACAAGGCAAGGGGACGGACAGACATCCATCCAGAGAGACAGACAGACATCCATCCAGACAGACAGACAGACAGACAGCACAAACACTAGATGTCTCCCCCCAACATAGTTGGGGGAGACATAATTACACTTCAGTAGTTTATTTGTGTGAACCTCCATACCTCACTCTGAAGTACATGCATAACAAAATGGACATTCATGTTTATTATTATGCCATTTTTAACATTTGTATTTTTCTCTGCGATGAAAAAGCGATCAAATAAAAGATTGTTTGGAGTGTACTACTAAAATAATAAAAAATTGAGTTTTATATGTACTACACGACTAAAAAGTTGAAAAATTGAGTTTTATTGTACTTTTAGCGCGCCGAAGGCGCGCAAAAAAAATTGAGTTTTTCAAGTTTTGAAATTGAGTTCGATAAAGGATTTTCGTCTGAAAAAACCCCTGGTCCTGTTACCAAACTTGAGAAGAATCTGACAAGGGTCCTCAAGTTATCGCCCGGAAACCAAATTAGATTTTGACACCAGGTGACGCCACCTCTAGGCACATTCATACCAAATTTAAGAAGAATCCGATATGTGGTTCGCAAGTTATTACCCGGAAAATTTTTTGTGATTTTACCACCAGGTGGCGGCACCTGTGAGTGCAAGTGAGCGAAAGGCAATCCTAAGCAACATCTCCTGGCATGGTACATGCATGCCAAATTTGAGAAGAATCCAATGAGTGTTTCTCATGTTATTACCCAGAAAGGTAGGGTATTTCAAAGAAATTCGACCAAGTGTTTCTAAGTTACATCACTTGCAGCACGGAATAATGGAATGAACCCTACTATTGCCACCTCCGGGTGGATTTTGCTGAAACGCAACACCAACTGACATTTTGTCGCAAGGAATCCATTTGCCAAATTTCAGAGGAATCCGACAAATCGTTTCGAAAGTTATCGCTCGCGAAGGATCTAAACAGACATCTACGGACATGCACTGAAGATTGGAACAAGACCCAGTGGCGCCACCTACAGGCAGATCTTGCGGAAACGCAATACCAACTGACGTCTTGTCATAAAGAATGCAGATGTGAAATTTCGGAGGAATCCGACGAAGCATTTAGGAGTTATTTGAACATACATCCACGGACATAGACGGACAAGCAAAGAGGATTGGAACAAGAGGCAGTGGTGCCACCTGCAGGCGGATCTTGCTGAAACGCAATACCCACCGACGTCTTGTCGCAAAGAATGCAGATGCCAAATTTCAGAGAAATCCCATAAAGCATTTGGAAGTTATCGCTTGCTAAGTATTTGAACAGACATCCACGGACATCCATGGACACACAGAAGCAAGAACCATTTTAAAGTCCCCGGCCGCGTTGCGGCGGGGGACAAAAAGTTGTGAAATTGCTGAACTGAAAGTGACAATCAGAGCTGTTGATTGGCTACTTAGTATTATTGTGCAAGACCCGCATTAAACGGAAGTTTTCTTGAAATCTGATCAGTATTTCTTACGAAAGCTTTCAAGTTTGTAAAGACTTAGTCAAACAGTTCTATAGACTAGATACCTCAAGGAATCCGGAAGTTTGATGGCTAAAAGAGCATGTGGACAAACAATCAGATATGCAAGAAATGCTCCCTGCATCCCTTGTTGTATACATACCTGACCACTACTGAATGGGGTTGTCTGGCTATTTTATCTACTTCTTCTATAGAAATCTGATCTATTTTGTTGTAAATCTGGGAAAGCAAAATATACTATGATCAGTCACGAATGCAAGGATATGATATGAATGAATACAAGGATATACTATGAATGAATACAAGGATATACTATGAATGAATACAAGGACATAATATGAATGAATACAAGGACATACTATGAATGAATACAAGGACATACTATGAATGAATACAAGGACATACTATGAATGGAATACAAGGACATACTATGAATGGAATACAAGGACATTCTATGAATGAATACAAGGACATACTATGAGTGAATACAAGGACATACTATGAATGAATACAAGGACATACTATGAATGAATACAAGGACATACTATGAATGAATACAAGGACATACTATGAATGAATACAAGGACATACTATGAATGAATATAAGGACATACTATGAATGGAATACAAGGACATACTATGAATGAATACAAGGACATACTATGAATGGAATACAAGGACATACTATGAATGAATACAAGGACATACTATGAATGAATACAAGGATATACTGTGACTACGAGGATATACTATGAATATGAGAATAAAATCTGCAGCTTTGGAGTCCTTAATCCCTCTGGATACTACATCCCAGTTTAACAATTAAGATTTCACGTTGAACAGCTAATGCAACAAGCAGGTTTTTGCAATAGGCAAGTGCGGATTATTAAGTAAGTAAGTCCGTATGATCTAACATTGCTTTTAATAATATTTACACCTGGAAACCTCACAGGTGCCCCAGTTTAGTCACCGCTTTTGACAAGCTGTCTGAGGAGCTGAGGCCCTTAATTCTTTCATTTACCTATGGTGTACACTGTGGCACCCAGTTCAATCCCATGAGTGAGTGAATAGGATTTAACATCGCTTTCAACATTATTTCAGTCAGATCGCGACGAACCAACCAAGCACCACCCAGGCAAGTTGCGTTCCTGTTACAGTGTACTTCAAAGAAGAAATCTTTGAACCTGGGCGCAATGACACCCCAGGTCAATTATCGGAACTCCGAAGCCCCACAGGAGTGAGCGAAAGAATAAATAGGATTCGCTTTCAACAATATTTCAGTCATATCGCGACACACCAACTAAGCAACACCCAGCCAAGTTGTGTTCCTGTTCCTCCAAAGAAGCAATTCTTTGAAGCAACATGAAATCAGGCACCTGCCATTCATCCTATAAAACACTGAGGACAGCACACACAGACAGGACAATTACATTGCTGCAATAAAGACAATTACAGTGCTAGACACCACATTATCAAGTTCATGTAGCTTCTTAGTAAATTGCATTGAACAGGTTAGGGAAAACCTCTCTCTAACAATGGAGGTAAAAAAGGTCATTTTTGCTTGATAACTTTTGACCTATCCATCATAACGCTACAAAATCTTCAGGAGACTTACTTTAAATGTTGTTACATGCCGGAACAGTGGTTTTCCAATGAAAGTGTGCATAGTCTAATTGTTAACAGAGAACAAAACATGTCGTCTATTCTTATGCAAATTAGATAGACGGCAATTTGTTTTTTCAATACCATCCGATGCGGATAAATATATGTTTCTATCTTCGATATATCATTGAATTTATTGAACAAGAACGACCTTTTTTATCTCCATTTTTAGGGAGAGGTTTTCCCTAACCTGTTGAAGCAACAGGAACCTGGCACCCACCAACCAGTCGAAGCCTCACATGGTGTGGGTTGAGTGAATCCCCTGTTGTACTTACATATAAACATGGCAAATAGACTCTTGTGCCGAGGAGGACATCAACAAACTCATCAGACGTACAATCTTCTCTGAACAACACTTCAGCATTAAATATTTCTTCATAATGGTTAAGGGTGTATCGTGTAGTTTGTATTTGTGTGAAAGCATAAATCTAGTACCTTGGAATTCATACTGGGATGACATAAGGTGTTTGTAATTTTAAATATAGTCTCACAAAACAAAAATTCATGTGCTGAACCTTCAATTTCTTTGCTAATATTTTTTCCACAAATACTAATGGTTGAAATTTAGGTACAGAAAATGGGTGCACACTGTGTAGTTTTGTAGGACTTATGTAATTATTCAAAAAATTATTTTGCCTGATGCTATTGAAATAGAGTGGCTGGAAACTGTTTGATGCAAGCAACAGGTACATGGACACACAGCTCTGGTTTGTTCTCCTGATCTCTCCCCTATCTCTTTAACCTGATAGATTTTGATCAAATTTTTCTACTATTCCAAGAAAGGACCAATAAGCTTACATTTATGATAATTTTAGCAACTTCAGATCGAAAATATTCAAGTTATCATCGATTAAAAATATTTCCTAGGTTGAAGAGATAGCAAAGCTCCCCGATTAACGACCAGAACTCATGTGGTCAACCAAGTGTCAGTGCACTGCCCGTTGCTATCGGGCAAAAAAGTATTGTTAACTTGCATGAACTTGAATTATACTGCAAACCCGGGATTCGATCACATAGAGTGCATTTCCTCATCTCAAAATATGAAGGTGATCAATTTTATTACGACAGAAAGTTATACGAAAAACGTGATCTCATTGTCGATGTATTTCATCATATTTAGGTGATGAAATTTTTGTGACCAATTTGAGGCAAAATCTGGAGGTGATTAAATGTTTTTATTGAATTATTAGAGCTACCATAATTTTTAAATCTTCATATACAGGGGGCAATCGGCAAGAGCAGTGACAGGGGTCGAAATTAACAGCTGTCCACCTGTCTCTGACAGGTTGCAAAAAGAATTTTTTCTTCACCTAAAAAAACCTTCTAACTGAATGCAGGAAACTGCCAACAGATTAATTAATGCATTCTTAATTAGACACAAATTGAACTAATTGGGCCTCTTTTTTTTCATATTTATGCAACATTCTGAAAGATAAAAGCAGCATTATTATTTTGTATACTTAGCGTGTTCAGATTATTTTTAGGGGCAACAGGTAGAAAAAGTTTTCACCGGTCACCTGAGACATGTAATTTGTTTTTTAACATTTCAACCCAACAGCAAAGGATACTCCACTCATGTAAAATCATCTGAATCATCTTCTCGTTGGTTTTGGTTAACATCAACGTGGAATTGAAGGATATACCACCGCCTTTCTTTTGCTGGAAAAATATGTGAAGATTAAAACCTATGAAATAAATGATATTTAATCATGGATAACGAAACTTCCCTGCCCCCTGACATGGATGCCAATATGGAATGCTAGCAATTCGGGTCGAGTGAGTGAGTGAGTGAATATAATTTAACATCGCTTTCACCATTATTTCAGTCATATCATGAAGTTGGTTCCTATTCCTTTTCACACCTGGAAACCACATGGGTAGGGTCCTATTTCTTTTAACACCCGAGACCCCGCAGGTGCCCCAGTTAGTCACCTCTTTCGACAAGCTCTCTGAGGAGCTGATACCTATTCTTACCATGACCTGGAGTGTGAACAACGACAGCCCAGGTCAATCCCCGGGAGCCTCACGGGACACAATGCAAGTCGAGGGTCATATCTTGATTGGCTACATGACATCACATGCATTTACGGCTTGAAGAATTCACCCCATTCACCAGGCCAAGGTAAATGACGGAACATTTTTGTAGCATTTAACTTGAAATGTGAAGATGAATTATACCTGGATGGTTGGTTATCATTCAATTACTTATTATGCAGAATCTGTGCACACAGACGGACAGAACGATCATCATATGGCACTTTACGGTCTTCTACGATTAATCTAGATGCATTCAAACATACCTTATAATATATATTCGGTTTCCTCTTATTGAGTCGAATACCCACACTTTCCAACTCGGCTTCGAGAAGCTCTCTGATGAAAGGAGAATGAATAATGTTATGCATTAAATGTATTTAGAACTAAAAGAAATCCATAGGACAATTCTGAGATGGAACTAAGGCGGAAAATGACAACTATGCCCATGTGACGTTATGCTGAGTTTTAGCAACGAGCCATTTCTTAACATTGGCAATGCTATATTATTTTATTCACAGAGTTTTACAGGCGATGACTTCTGTTTGCGAATACGTACTTAACTCGGAGACAATAACATCTTCAAAGTCATTCGGATTTTCAGTATTTTGAAAACCACAATGACAATAATTTTCCAATTATGTTGTATACACAATGTTAAATCATTACTCGGTTTCACACCTTTCGTCGCGAAAGAGTTCTATCTCGGGACTGTCCTATTAGACACGGAACTCACTCCCTCTGCCTGCCGAGTTTACTGCAAGATGCACCCCATGGACGTGATGCCTCAAATACAACAAATCGATTACATTTCAAATCACACCCAATATGGTTACGAGGCACATCGACTGACTGGGGCATGCACTGTTGACTTTGTTTATGCTACTGTGGAGTACTTTTGACATGTTTGAAAAGCGAGTGCTGGTTGTTGTTGATTGAAATGCCCCAGCCAGATATTCCTAACCATATGGCTTGTCGGTTGCAGCTTGGCTCCAAATTTTGTATTTTGTGAAATTCATTGACTTCTGTACATCTCCCAGGATTCATGAACTCTAAGTCGGAAGGTTTTTTATTGGCAATATATATAAAATGCGATCAAAGGTAATTTGGAGGTAAATAGACAAAATATTGGCCCAGATATTGAAAACTGGTTGCACTGCAAATTGACGACGGAAGATGATCAAACCATCTACTCGGCTAACAGTGGGAGGCACTGGAGCTGTGATACAGGCCCAGATCCATATCAGCAGTACAACAGCTACAGATTTTGGAGTATGTAAAGCAATATGTCTTTGAGCAAACAAACATTTTCTTCACATTATGGTGTAACACCAACACTGGGAACAGAGTGGTGGAATAACAACTAAGCCAATTAAAAACATTTAAATGTTTCAGAGACATTTTTTCTGGATGCTTGTGTGATTAAAGTTTCAAGCTCCTAGACAGTCATTCTAGAGATATTGTGGTAAAGAGAAAACAGACAGACAGACGTATTAACATGATGACAATATCCAAAGCCAATTTTTGCAGTAGCCCATGACCAGATGTGTGTCTGGTATAAAAGCTCCATGGGCCTATGCCAATATGATTCTTGAGATATGGAGGTAACAAGCAATTGGTGAAAAACTGACCTAATTTGACCTGGTGACCTAGAGAACAAGAGTAAATCTCAATGTAACGAAAAAGTTTGAAGCCAGTCTGATTTACACAATTTTGTCAACACATCCCAGTGCCAAGTAGGATGAATCCAAAGATATATGGTACACAACGTAGCGGTCTTACCTCTGCCTTCCTCCCTTTGTTGCATCCAACATAATAATGACAAGATCAGATGTTCTGGCTACAGCAATAACCTGTCTACCTCGACCTTTACCTGTAAACAAGACAAATGTATCATCAGAGAAGAACAGGCATGAAAAACAATATCAAATACAAAACTCAACATATTGTAATCTGTGCTAGATTCTGTACAAGCTGTAAATCAAATACCAACATTAGAATTCATATCCCCAACTTTGAAAGATGGAAGCACCCATGGTCATGAAATTATATACACTGGCAGTTTATACTCGCCAACAATGTTTCTTAGAATGTAGAAAACAAATAAAACATCAATGTAGTATAAAGTAATTCTCCCAAAGTCAAAGTTTATAACCTCCTAAACTTTCAGTGTAACACCCACTGACTGCCCCGGGTCGAACTACAAGGTGCAGCCACATTCAGTCTTTATCAATTTTTACAATATTTTCGTTATTTTGGGATAACACTATCTTAGAATAGCACAAATTCTAGTGCTGAAAAATTGGTTGAGTTCCGTGTGGGATTCGAACCAGCGACCCGAGATTCGGGCACATAATCGCCAGCACTGTATGTCGCCGATCTAAACTACTCGACCAATGGGCCTTCCACAAAAATAGGAGGTAGCAGACAGGTAGTCTTGAAAGCGAACATACAGTACCCCTCTGATGATCATAATGACACAGCTCCCACAGCTGAATAGATATATTTTTATCATTTAGAAAGTGATCGCATAACAATATTTTCATTATTTTGGGATAACACTATCTTAGAATAGCACAAAATTGTTGTGCTGAAAAATTGGTCGAGTCCCGTGCAGGATTCGAACCAACAACCCCAGAGTCGGGCACCTAATCCCCACCACTGTATGTCAGCGATCTAAACCACTCGGTCAATGGGCCTCCCACAAAAATAGGAGGTAGCAGACCAGTAGTCAGAGGGGTACTGTATATTCGCTTTCAAGACTACCGGTCTGCTACCTCCTATTTTTGTGAGAGGTCCGTTGGCCGCATGGTTTAGATCGCCGACATACAGTGCTGGTGATTAGGTGCCCGACTCTAGGGGTTGCTGGTTCGAATCCCGCACGGGACTCGACCAATTTTTCAGCACGAGAATTTGTGCTATTCTGAGGTAGTGTTATCCCAAAATAACAAAAATATTGTTACACGATCACTTTCTAAATGATAAAAATATATTTATCAATTTTGATCGACACATGAAGCCTGTATCAGGATACGAGAGACATGGAGAATGCAGCCAGTAGGCCCTATATTCAATACATAAGAGTGAATGAATTAGATACCGCACTCAACTATTTGACAAGATCTCCGAGTACAGCTTCCTCTTTAGCTATGACATCCTTTAAGTTCACTCTGTTCAATTTAGAAACGGACGAAGCTGATTGACTGAGAGCTATGGTTTTGACAATCTGATGCCACGAGAATGAGCAGTATTTAGCAGCATGAAATATGTATTCTTCATAGACAAATCTATGAACAAATGATGAAGCATTTAGTTTTGGTGAAACATACAATGTACTGTGAAAATGAGTGTTCATGTATCTTTCGATATATTTTCAGTCCTCTTGTTTTGTGGGACAACAGGCGAGTAACAATTCCTCGCCTTATTTATTCTCAGGAGTGTGGTTAGCACACCTAAAATCACACCCCTTAAACTAGTCTAGGCGAGTGATTGGTTATCTCCCTTGATAAGTAATAAATATGTGTAAAGTGGCAAGTACAAACTATTACTCGGATTTACCTTGTAATTTGCGCAAATACTTTTTTACTTGCCACCTGTGATATTGTACTTGGCTCACTTGCGCATCAATATTTAGAGGTCTTGCCAGGTATATTTTAGTATCAAATTCATAATAGACAAACAATGACCAATAATGATGTGAAATTTGACAACGAGTGGTTCTCCTGCAATTTTTCTTTTAAAAAAATGAGGTGGGTGTTTTTTAAATTTATTATTATTAATTTTTTATTTGGCACACATGTTCTTTAAAAACTTCAAGCACCAGCGGAAAGTTGATGTCAACCTTGATATGCCAAAGACAACTATTTCCCATAATTTCTGCAATTAGAACTGCAAAAAGCTTTGTTGTTGACGAAATCATGTGAACTTTAGATGGCACCTGTGACATTATATCATAGAATTTAGATCACCCAGATAAACGACATGTCTGCCGGTAAAGCACAGGGTCTGGATGGTATCTCAATAGCACTTTTAAAGAAATCTGTAAAACATATCAGTAAACCTTTAGCATTTATTTTTAACTTATCCCTGTCAACGGGTATATTTGTTGATGACTGGAAATTAGCCAGGGTTACACCGCTGCACAAATCTGGGGATGTTACCGACATATCAAATTATCGCCCAATTTCTATTTTACCAATTGTTAGCAAAATAATCGAGCGGCATGTACATAACTGTTTTTATCACTTTTTAGATAACAACAGTTATTATATCCAAAATCAGTCTGGTTTTCGACCAAACCACTCTTGTGAAACCGCTCTAACCAATATGGTAGATAGATGGTTAAAGAATATTGATGATGGACTTTTAACTGGTGTTGTATTCTTAGACTTACGGAAAGCGTTTGATACTGTTGATCACGCTGTCTTATTACATAAACTCTCTTACTATGGTGTATACGAATCTTTACTAAAATGGTTCAAGTCCTACCTAGGGGACAGAAAACAATGTGTAACATGGAAAGGAACCACGTCAGAGTTGAAAGGAGTAGATATAGGAGTCCCCCAAGGATCTATTTTGGGACCATTATTTTTTATTTTGTATATCAATGACCTCCCTGATTATCTCACATACTCCAATTTAGACTTATATGCTGATGACAGCTCGCAATCTTGTAGTGGTAAACATGTATCGGAAATAGAGACAAAACTGAACACAGACCTAGAAAATATTAACAAATGGATGTTCATAAACAAACTGAGCTTGAATCTGTTGAAAACAAAGTGCATGCTCATAGGATCCACACAGAAGTTAGCTAGGTCACTTCTTTTGTCAATAAGCTTGAACAATGTTCCGGTAGAAAGTGTTAATGAATTTAAACTCTTGGGCATTGTTATTGATTGTACACTGACGTGGCAAAATCATTTATCACAACTGTGTAAAAAAATCTCTAAGAAACTAGGTGTTTTAAGGCGTTAGCCATTTTATGCCTCGCCACACTGTGGTTTTATTGTATAATGCACTTGTTTTTCCTCACTTTGAATTTTGATCTACTGTTTGGGGCAATGTTTCAAATCAGCAGTCAATTCATATGTTGTATAAATTGCAGAAAAGAGCGGCTAGAATCATTTTACAACCTACTGACTTCTTAACTCCCACTGCTGATCTTTTTAAAATGCTAAACTGGATGCAAATTGAAGACAGAATTATATACAAACGAGCTGTTTTAGCTTATAAAGTTTTTAACAACATTGCCCCACGGTACTTAAATTGTTTTACCACTGTTACAAATATTCATAATTATAATACACGCGCCGCACGGCGTGATGATTTATATCTCCCGAAGCACCGAACCCAGTCTTTTAAAAGAAGCTTTATTTACTCCGCCACTGTTTTATGGAATAGCCTTAGTGCTTCTATTAAAAATTCTACAAATGTACAGTCTTTTAAAAGAGCGTATATCAAGTCGTATTTTAAAGGCTAAACTCTGTTTTAAGATGACTGTGGTGCTGTGGCTTATTATTATTATTATTATTCTTTACGTTTATTTAAATCTAAATTTTCTTTAATTAATTTATGCTATTGTATAATACTGTATAGTAATAATTTTACTAATATTGTATATATGTTTAAATGCAGGGCCATAATGGAAACTAGTTCTCGAACTAATTGTGTAACCCTGGATAAATAAAGGTTCTATCTATCTATCTATCTATCTATCTATCCAAGTAACACCCTTTTTAAGGAATGAAAATTTGAAGGGAGTTAACCAGTATCCCAACTATATTTACTTATATTTATCAAAAGTCTCCCCTGTAAACTGCTGATTCCAATAAATTAGAATCAGCCACCAGAGTCCCATTGGAATTATCAATTAACTGAAATGTCTGCATAGAAAAACTTCAGCTTGTGAATAGAAGCCCAAGAAAAGAAGCCAACAATATTATTTACCAACGGTACTAACTGGAAAAAACAGATAGTCCGATTCCGTCTCATAACAGGTCCGACTTTTGCATGCACCGGACTACCGCGCAAGGATTGACGCACAACCGGAATTAAAATTGGTGCGGGAAATTTTGATGGAGAAGACCAACAACAATGGTCAAAGATCGACTTGAAATAAATTTTCAATGGAGTATTTCTTGGATTGTCCGTTCCTTCAGGTAGATTTAGACTTCTAAAAGGTATTTACGAAAATTGATCGCATTTTATCTAGATGAAATTCTACTTGCCGCATGCAAGTTTTTGCATGATAGATTTTTTTGCAACTTGTCGCCAGAAAAATACACTTGCCGGCGGCAGGTAGGCAGGCGTTATTTCGACCGCTGAAGGGAGACCATTTAACCGGACGTAAACACATGCGTTGCTGTCGGAAGGCAGTTTAATGGCACACGTAAGTTGGTAACGAATTTAGCTGCATTTACTGTTTTTTAATGACCGTGGAATGCCAGGTGTGCTGTAATCGCGCATCTAGTTCCAAGTTCAGGAGCGCAAAGGCGTGGGAGCGCGATCACGCGCCTTAAAACGAGAGGCCTGATTTTGCATTGTATTTTGGTGTATATTGGACAAGAAATCTGTTTCATTGATTTTGTGTACCAAAATGATATTTCCATGCTTCAATTTATACATTTGCCAGGATAAGAAGCCAACTTTGAGGTTTTGTTTTTGTTCTACAATGGGAACATTGCTGGGGTTATTGTAATTGTGAGAGATCTGTAACTTAAGATGTACCACTCATTGTTGGAAACTGGACCTCCCCCCACCCTTAAATTATTTATTGTACCGGTAACCAAAAACCTTCTGGCATTTGAACAAAGAGAACGTGTGTGTACAGAGCGTAATTCTGACCTACCTTGAGCAGCACCTTCAATAATCCCAGGCAAATCTAACAGCTGAATATTAGCACCGTGGTACTGAAATATAATGGACAAATGCATAAGATTACAGTGAAACCTGTGAAAACAGACACCTGGGTAAACTGATCAACCTCTCAATACTGACATTATCTTGGATCCCAATACTTAAAGTGATTGTAAACCCTAAAGTAAAGTTTCCTTCAAATGAAAGACCATTGGAAACAGTGTCTGAAAATATTTTTTGTCACTTTTTTACGATTTTATTACACAGAGTAAACCGCAAATAAAGCATGGGATTCTATGGTGGTCTGTTGCGATCATATCTAGGTCCGGTGACATCACACTGCCTTAATACATATATTTTAAACTTTGTATGCACTTTCCAATGCTTGACTCAAGCTTAAGGTGTGTATATTTTGAGTTTCAACACAGACCCACTGTTCCAATGAGCATGTTTCACCAAAATCGAGGAAATTAAATGCAAAATTCAAATTGTCTTGGTACATGTACTTATGAGTTACCATACAAAATGTTAAGTACTTTATACCCGGTTAGAAAAAAATCACATAAATGAAGCAAAAATATATTTAGATACAGTTGAAATTTGTCTTTCATTTGACCTCCACTTCGTCGGAGGGTTTACTATCACTTTAAACTCAAGATGTTTTAAACCTTGATAAACCAGAACCCTGTCAAAACTGACACTATAATCTGGTCCCAAGCATGGTCGGTTTACACATATTGTATCCATTTTGATCAGCATCATGGAAAGGATGCTTTATTTTAAACTTGATATTTCATGAACAATGCAGCATTTTGGGTTCCAGACATAGGTCTTTTTCTTTTCCTCAACTTCACAATGTCAAGGTGTCTTTTCGACCAAAAAGGCAAAACATGCAGACATCTTTCAGCAGAAATTTCCTCTCAACATGTTTGATGTGTGAATCATGCGCATCTTTTCAGCACCAATTACCACAGTTGATGAAGAACAAGACTTTCATTCTAAGAAAAATCGATCCCTTCAAGTTTTCAAAATCATCCAGAGAAACTTTCTCAAAAGAAACATCGGATCTGGGGAATAATTAACAGCAGCCAAAGGAGTTCAGCAGAAAAGATGCTAGGAAATAATTCAGATTTCATGAAGTACATTGAAACATTAATGATTGAACAAAAATGTTGTTTTACCTCAATAACTCCAGGAATGCAGGTCAGGGTGGTGAATTCATAGGAGGCCGACTCAGAATGGGTGTGCGTCAGTGTATTCAGCAATGTAGACTGTAAGATAATACACACACTAATTCATTATTAGAGCAGTTACCATTTACATATATGTTATATAAGCTTATGTATGTATATATATGTAAAATACACATATACAATAAGGCTGAATAAAATAGATTTCTAGGTTCACAGGCAATGCCGCATCATGTTTTTAGCATTCCATCAACCCTTTTTGCCCAGAGCAAAAAAAAAAGTACTATATTTCCCAATATTCAAAGAAAGTGTTTTTATGCTTCAAGTAATGTATAATTTGGCAAATATTACATGAAAATATGCCAGCTATCAGCAAAATATTCTCCTAGGTTAAAAGATAGGGAAGAGTGAAATTACATGAACCAGTAGCTCATCAACTGAAGTCATGGGTAACTTCGCAGACAAGCTCTTCTTTGTTCTCTCAATAATGTGCAAAAGGCGGATTGTTTAGAAGAAGTAAGGGTACGAAGAAAAGAATTTCAATAAAATTTACCATCATCTGAGCAAAACATACCCAACTTGGCCTGCATTTGGGGATTTTCTGTACTTTCCAAATTGACATTTTCTGTCAGAAATCTACTAATTGAGAACATTCAAGTCCAGGTTTCATTACTGAAGGTATGCCAGGCGCATGTGCAAGAGCACAAAATAGAAGAGGCTCCAGATGGTCTAAACAGAAAGTTAGCACGTGATCATGGGCGCGGTGAAAATAAATCGATTTTTTGGAAAAAAAATACCGAAAATTTTCAGCTTATTACAGTCCAAAACACACATCACTTGTTTTATTGATCAATATTTATAATGTTTTGAGAAACTGTATCGCTAGAGGTCATTGCAGATTTGTAGGCAAACTCAGCAGATCAAACGAGGGCAGGAGTGCTCATAGAATAACGTGCATCCGCTGCCCTGGTAGGGAACACAGTCTTTATAATTCCCGCCAGTTTGCAGTCGTGATATGAACAAACAAAATCAGTTGTAGCAAAATCAAGTCAATAGATTGTGTGATAATCAAATGTAAACTTAAACATTTTTCACAGATATTTGCGCCTGAAATTTTTGATTGCCCGACATAATTTGATGCAAAAAGTCATATTTTCTTCAAATGGGTTTTAATTATAGAAATAATCATCATTAAATGCTGAAATTTTGTCGAGTTGTCAGTTTTTACTGTCTCTTGCAACGAATGTAGTTTGGCTGGTTCTCATGAACGCAGCACAAGAAACGGGAGCCAATGCTCATATTAGCGCTGGCTCGTAATATTGTGGGGACCCATACATCAGCCCCTGGCCAGGGCTGAACCTTTTTATCACCTACATCACAAATTATGTTGATTTCTTGAACAACATAATATTTAATAAAACAGGCTAGGAGATTAACATGTGTGTAATTCTATTCCACATCAGTTGAGTTTTCTGTCATCAAATCCGATCCTATCTAATTCTGATGTAATTAGGTAAATAATCTAATTGTGATGTAATCAAGTAAATTTACCTTGCCAACTGAGGGGAATCCAATAAGGGCCACTCTAGCATCCCCACTCTTCATAACATCAAATCCATCTCCCTATCATAATATATAGCCAAGGGCATGTGAAATGAAACATTTATAAATAATGTTATTGTTTATTATTAAAACAAACCCGTTGTTACTTAATGCCACTTTTCCTCCATTTGGAGATCCACTGCAAACAAATTAACTCCCCTTAACGGTCCCCTGGATCGTCCGCTAGGTGGCGTGCTCTTCGCGCATGTCCCATTCTCTTTTTCTGTGCAACGGCAAGACCTGTTTATGACAAGGCCGAGCCAAGCGGGGAGGATGGGCGGGTAAATCAAACCGTAACAACGGGTTTGTTTTAATAATAAACAATAACATTATTTATAAATGTTTCATGTTTATGTCTTAAAACGACACCCGTTGTTACTTAATGCCAGACTCCCAATAGTGGGGGTTGGGTAGCCGGCCTTGTGGCTTGCTTTTGGCTTAAGCGGAGCACGCCCTGTTCTGATTCTATAATTCTAATTTGCCTAGTAATATCATGATAATTCCCGTGTCGTATAGAAGCGTAGGGAACTCAAGGTATTACGAGTAGTGCGGTGAGTGGGGGAATGAATTCCGACCATCTGCCCGTATACTCGGCTAGATAACCAGATGCCATCGTGATGCCTTGAAGTCCCTTCGTCTCTGACACGGCTCGTCTTCTATACTCACCGAATTGTCAGGATCTTGCTTGCTTGAGCAGCGCCCCCCCCCCTTTCTTCTTAGTGGAAATCAGTGGACTATACGTTGGGCTGCAGCTAATGGCCCTAACGTAGTCACCCTGTCTGTTTGAACAGACATGTCCCTAAGATAATAGTCAGCGAAGGTAGAGTTCACAGTCCATGCGCAGGCTTGAACGATCTCGTCCAGTGATAAGTTTTTCCAGAGCGGCCAGGACGTAGCAATAGCTCTAATCTCATGAGATGATGCCTTCGAGAGCAAGGGAGGAGCATCGATGGCGAGTTGGTATGTCCAGTGTATCGTCTTCCTCAACCAGGATGCAACTGTATTCTTCGTGATGTCCGCAGAAGCTCCTGGATGTAATGACAGAAATAGAAGACGCCTAGATCCCCTCGTAGAGTCTGTTCTCTTTAAGTAGCACCGTAAGGCTCTAACTGGGCACAGTAGTCTGTCGTTCTCCAGTGGTCCTACGAAGTCTGTGAGTGCTGGGATCTGGTATAGTCTTTGAGCACATGGTCCCTGACGTGTTGATTCGTTCTTGGCGATGAATTCCGGGATTGGACGAAATGATATAGTTTTCCAACCTGCGGTCCATGCCAGGGAGCTGCGTTCCAATGCATGAAGTTCGGAGACTCTGGTGGCTAAGGCGAATGCTGTTAAGAAGACTGTCTTATAAGACAGTGCCTTGATCGTAGCCGACTGCAACGGTTCAAACGGTGGCCGTAGAAAAGCACTCAGTACCACTCCAAGGTCCCACTTTGGTAATAGCTGTCTTGTCCGGCGAGACTGTAAGGCGAAGGACTGTAGAAGCGCTGTAATGTTGACATCTTGTCCGATATCTGTTCCTGACGTCAACTTCATGACTCTGGACAACGCAGAGCGGTATCCCTGTATAGTGCTCATCTTGAATTCCTTGTCTCGATGCAGGTGCAGCAGGAATTCGGCTATCACTGGAACAGAAGCAGTGTCGGGATCGATGTCTTTGGTCCCACACCAGGTACAGAAGTAGGTCCACTTGGCCTGGTAAAGTCTAGAGGTGGATGGTCTGTTTGCCGCTGCCATCGCCTCCGTAACTTGTTTTGAAAACCCCTGGTCTGTAAGGGATTGCTTGATAATCTGCAGACGTGAAGGTTGAGCCACTGTGGATCGTGGTGTAGAAGACCTCCTGGTTGATCTAGTAGTCGGTACCACGGAGGCAGCTGACGAGGGACGTCGGTTAGTAGGTGGATCAACTGCGGGAACCATGGACGGCGCGGCCACCATGGCACTACGAGCAGGATAATACAGCTGTGTTCTGTTATCTTCTTCAACACTGGCTGAATAAGCGCAATCGGTGGGAATGCATAGGCGATCAGGTTGTCCCAGCTGATTGACATGGCGTCGACTGCCCAGGCCTGTGGGTCGAGCATCGGGCTGACGAAGATCGGTAGCTGAGCGTTGTTCCTTGTTGCGAACAGGTCTACCAGAGGCTGCTCCCAAATCGATGACACTTGGCGAAACGCCTCTGTATGGAGATGCCATTCTGTCGATAGAACCTTGTCCGGCCGAGAAAGGCTGTCTGCAATGACGTTCAGGTGGCCGGGAACATGCCGTGCTCGGACCCGGCACCGGTGATTCTGTGCCCAAGTGAAGAGAGACCACGTCTCCTGGAACAGTATCCGGGACTTCGTCCCCCCCAACTTGTTGATGTAGCTTACTACTGTCGTGTTGTCTGAAGCAACCATCAAGGATTTGCCGACCAGTTGAAGGCTCCAATGCTGGACTGCCATATTCACTGCCATCATCTCCAGCACATTGATGTGTAGTGTTCTCTGCTGTGGAGACCATCTGCCGGCTATCTTTAGCTGTCCCAGGTGGGCTCCCCAACCCGTGAGTGATGCGTCGGAGAATAGATTCTCGTCCGGCGGCGGCCACTGCAGCGGAATCCCGAGCATGACGTTCTCCCTGGACTGCCACCATTCCAGAAACTGATGCAAGTGCCGAGGGACCGGAACCCCGGGATTGATGGCTGGAGCTCGCAGGTACGGCTGTAGGTTGAACTGCAACGGTCGTAACTGGAGTCGTCCATACTGTGTCAGATCTTGAGTTGACGCTAGCAATCCCAGTAGGCTTTGCCAATGACGGGAAGATTGGGAAGATAAAAATCTTCGGACGAAAGGCTGTATCTTTGTCCAGCGTTCCTCCGGGGGCAGGATGATCCGCTTCCGTGTGTCGAAAACTGCTCCGATGTATTGACGTCTCTGTGCCGGCTCCAGCTCCGACTTCGTTGGATGCGGAATGAACCCGAGATACTTCAGGACCTGAATGGTGAACTGTATCTGGAGCTTGAGTACTGGCTTCCTTGACCCCCAGACAAGGATGTCGTCGATGTATGCCTCTATGTTGATAGCCCTTAGGTGAAGAAATGAGATGATTGGTGACGTGATTCTTGTGAAACACCATGGGGCGATGGAGATGCCGAACGGTAGAACTTGCCATTCGAACCGTCTTCCGGCGATGATGAATCGGAGATACCGCCGATGTCGAGGATGAATGGGTACATGGAGGTATGCATCTTGGAGGTCGACGGAGGCCATCCAATCGTCCGGTTGTAGGCGGGACCGTAATGCTGGAACCGATGTCATTTTGAAGTGGGGAGGTGGCTCCAGAACGTCGTTTAGTCGCCGTAGATCTATGATCATGCGAAGCTGACCTGTGCCCTTCTTGGGGACGAGGAAGACCGGGCTGTAGAATCCTGGACTTCCTTCTTCTACGGGTAACTCTCTGACGGCGTCCTTGTCCAACAATACCTGAACCGATTCCAGTAGTGTTTGTACGTGTTCTGGTCGAACTGGAAGACGTGATGGCTTGGGTCTTGAAATGAGCCTGGGGTACTCTCGAAAAGTGAGGGAAACTCCGTCTCTTAAGGACTCGATGACCCACTTGTCGCTTGAAATGAGCTTCCAGTTCCGCCAGAATATCTGTAATCGTCCGCCGACGACCGGATGATTGAAGTCCTGAAACTCTGGGAGGATGAAGGGATGAAGATGATAGGTTAAAAACTGAGGCTGTGGACCGTCAGTTCCGACGGTCGGGCTTCCCTCTGCCCCGGTCGGAAGACTTTCCTCCTCTGCCACGAAATTGTGCCTTTCCGTAGGTCCGAAAATTCTGCTGGCTGTCCTGCTTCTGACTGCCTGAGTCTTGGCGTGGTAGCGGCGCAGAACGTCCTCCCCTGGTGGACTTGCCTTGGCCTTTGCCTTTGCCCTTGCCTTTACCCTGGCCTACGAGGGCTCCGATCATGCGGGAAGTTTTCTCGTCGTTAACAGCAGACATAACCGTGGGGATGGCCTGATTGAAGAGGTACTTGGATGAAATGGGCTGTTGCGCTAGCTCATTCTTCACCGAGCCCAAAACCTCAGACTTCGGATGCTTCAGGTAAGCCGTCCGTCGGGCCTGCACCAGTGTAGCGTAGGAGAAAAACCCCGTCTCCATGAGATCCAAGTTAGCCTTGTTCGTGGAGTCGATGAACGAAGTGAGAAACTCAACTTTCTTCTGTGAGAAGGTCAAAGATCCATCCTTATGCTTCTTATCTGGATCCTGGACTACCTTGGACATGGCCGCCAGGAACCAATCGGCGTAAGATGTAATCCTGTGCTGTGTCAACATCATGTCTTCCATAGCGCAGGCTTGCTTTTGCTGGAGTACTACTGCTGGCGACTTTGTAACGTTCAACAGTCTGTCCAGATCCGAGTCCGACTTCGGGGCTTTGAATGGCAAGTTGTCTCCGTGAAGGACGTAGGCCCTGTAGGGACCAGGCTTCAAGAGCGTCTTCTGGGTCTTGAACTGCCGATCCGTGCTGACACACAAGTCGTATGATGCTGGAGATGGAGGACACGTAGGCAAAGCTTCCTCCTTAGACGGCTCCTTCTTCCCGTAGAGAGTTGCTGCTGTAAGTCTCCTCCGTTTACGGGTGATATCCGACAGCTGGTCGGTAAGCTGCTTGTCTTCGCCAACCGCTGGTCTGGGCATTTCAGGAATCAATTCTTGTAATGCCGCTATCCTGGCTCTGAAGGAAATCTCTTCCTTGCTGTTGCTTTCTACCTCCGTCTGACGGGTGGGGGTCGAAACTTGAGATGAGGATGCCGCAGAAGTGGAGCGTCGTGCATGGCCCTCATCCTCCGAGCCAGACTCAGCACTGCTAGTAGAATGGGGTTGAGTAACCTCCGGAGCCTCCGTAGAAGGAACTTCTCCCGTGGTGATGGTTGCTGTTGGAGGCCTTCTCGGAACAGACGTCCGCTCACTCCGCTCCGCGGGATGGCTCTGGTCCCTGGCTGCATCCCCGGTCTTCTTCTTATCCCGATGCTCGGGCTTTTCATGATGACCCGGGCTGCGGTGACGGTGGGTATAAGTCCGTTCTCCCGACTCCGTATACTGTAGCCGATGACGGGAAACCGGTGAACGGCTCCTTTGCCTATAGTACGGTCGCTCTGGTGAGGTCTCCCTGTACCGGCGCTCTCCGTAAGGTGAACGGGACCGTCGCCTGGACTGGTATCCCTCCCGATTTCGATGCGGTAGTGGGGATCGGCTTCGTCTATGAGACTTGGCTATCGCAGTACCGGTATACGGTTCCGTGGAACGGGTGTGACTTGAACTGGAAATCGACTCATGCCGTTCTCGCTGCTTCCGTTCCCCGTGAGTCCGTGTCCTGTCGGATGCGGAGTCCCGGCGATCTGTATAAGTCCGTTCCTTGTGGATCCGTGACTTCTCAGATGTCCGTGCTGTAGCCCGCTCCGGGGTACGGCTCCGAGTCCTGGTCCCAGGATGAGGTTCCGTGGTACGGCTCTCTGTATGGGTCCGTCCATCGGTGTCCTTATAGGCTTTCGGCTTCTCCAGCTCACGGCCTTTCTTCGTGCGGTGATCCCGGCCAGCTGTTTCCTTGTCGGGGTCCCGCTGTGATGCCGGAGTCCGGTGGCTTGGTCTTGATTCCCGGACTACCGTAGCCGATTCCTTCTGTGTCCCCGGTATACGGCTGTCTTTCGTCGCTTGCGGAGACTTGGAAGAACAGGAGTTGATGTCCGAGGAATCGGCTTGATCTGTGTCTCTGCCAGGGCTACTTTTCAGGTCAGCTGGTTCAGTCGCAGGAACTGTAGACTGGTCTAGCTGAACGAAGTCCTCGCCTCTAGCAGGTGCTGTTTCCATAGGAACTGTGCCGCTGGGCTGTATGACCGGACTCGTCAAGTTGGTAATGTCCATGTCTTGATTCAATGCAAGATCGTCGAATAGGGCCTGATTAGCATGAGCTCTTTCTGTAGGTCCTTTCTTCGAATCGAGGCCGGCAGCTCTCAGCAGAATGCTACGCCTAGCTAAAGCATAGCTCGCCCAGGTCACGTCGTCCCAGTCGATGCACTCAGCACAGGTCGTCTCTCTGTAACATACCTGTGCTCTGCATTTAAAACAAGTTGTATGTGAGTCTTTTACGGGCCAAAATTGACGACAAGATTCACATCTTTTACTATTCTTAATAGTTTGGGTGACTACGTTAGCCATGATTGACTTACAATACCAAAAAAAAAACCCCTAGGGTGCGTCTATATAAGCCAAACACTTTGTTTACAACGGAGCTCTTTCAAAACAGGTCTAGCTAGCTAGACTGCAAAAGAAAAAGAGAATGGGACATGCGCGAAGAGCACGCCACCTAGCGGACGATCCAGGGGACCGTTAAGGGGAGTTAATTTGTTTGCAGTGGATCTCCAAATGGAGGAAAAGTGGCATTAAGTAACAACGGGTGTCGTTTTAAGACATAAACAATACATTTTCACAAAGTCAATTCAAACTTCATATCATGCAATTTAAAACAAATTCTTGGTTACCTGTACATGTATGTCTCTGTTTTAATGTAAATGAAATGCATCTCTTAAAATGGAACAATGTGGATAAAAAGTGACTGAAATTTATTTTTGGGAATGCAACAATGTGTACCAATATACATTTAATGTATCTCTTTGAAATGCAACAATGTGGATCAATATAATTTAAATGAATCTTGTTGAAATGCAACAATGTTGATAAAGGTCAGTGAAATGCAACAATGTTGATAAATTTAAACAAAATGTATCTCATTAATACGCAACAATGTTGATAATGTAATCAAAATGTATCTCATTGAAATGCAACAATGTTGATAAATGTAATCGAAAAGTATCTGGCTGATATGCAACAAAGTGGATGAAAGTAATTCAACTGAGTATGATTTATCACAGCTTCCAAGAATCTTTCAGTCAGGATGTTTGAGTTCTATTACTTTTCATACCCCTAACAAAACAGGTAGGGTCCTTTTATTTTTCTTACAACCAGGAACCCCAGTTAGTCACCTCTTACAACATGTATGACAAGCTGTCTGAGGGGCTGAATTTCTTAAATTCCGGTATACCGGTATGGGCGCCCAAATTCAGGCGTCCAAACTCCGGGTCAAAATATCTTTTTTGGCTGCTTAACCTTACTACATTAAACTGGAGTTCAACTGAAGCCTTCTCCAAACTTTGTAATTCAATACAGTGTCGCGACCGCTATCATAACTTTGAGTTCAATACACATGGAACACGCATTGCTGGCCACGCTTTATGCATTACATACTTTAAATGGCATTGCATTGACCCCTCTAATAGGCAATGATCACTGTGCTACGGTGGTTTTCGCCTGGTCTTCCTACAGCAATCAAAAACTTGAGAACAACCGATGTGTGGGGAATGCGCTATATCGGTGGCAACAACAACGACCACGTGTTTGAGAGAACAGGATTACGGGAAAACGGGAAAATATACACCCTGGCACTGATTAAAGCACTGAACTGGTATTTTCGAGGATCCAACAAACCCTGATGTAAGTCAACAGCATCGGAGATTCCGTGGTTTTTGTGCAGCAGCAGCAAACATCAAATTTACGTGCAACAACAACAACAACAACAACAATAACGTCGAATACCGGTATGCCCAAAAAATCTCTGGATACGGCCCTGAGGATAGCTTACTCAAAAGGCAAGGTATACTGTATGTCTGGACTGATTGAACATATCGGTATTAGGTTCCTATCCGAACCAGATGTACCTGCCCTATCCTCACTAGTGTATGTGCCCTATCCCCCCCTATTGTATGTATGATCCTATCATCCCTACTGTATATGCCCCATTCTCCCTATTGTATGTGCCCTATTCTCCATATTATATGTGTCCTATCATCCCTACAGTATATGCCCTATCCCCCTATTGTATGCGCCCAAATTTTCATATTATGTGTCCCATCATCCCTACTGTATATGCCCTATTCTCCCTATTATGTGCCCTATTCTCCCTATTGTATGTGCCCTATCCTCTCTACTGTATATGCTCTATCCTCCATATTGTATGTGCCCTATCCTCCCTATTGTATGTGCCCTATCCTCCCTATTATATGTGCCTTATCATCCCTACTGCATATGCCCTATCCTCCCTAATGTATATACCCTATCCTCCCTATTGTATATCGATATCCTCCCTATTATATGTGCCCTATCATCCCTACTGTATATGCCCTATCCTCCCTATTGTATGTGCCCTGTTTTCACGATTGTATGTGCCCTATCCTCTCTATTGTAGGTGCTCTATCCTCTCTATTATATATGCTCTATCCTCCCTATTTTATGTGCCCTATTCTCTCTATTGTATGTGCCCTATCGTCTCTATTGTATGTACCCTATCCTTCCTATTGTATGTGCCTTATCCTCTCTATTATGTCCTCCATCATCCCAACTGTATATGCCCTATCCTCCCTATTGTATGTGCCCTGTCCTCGCTATTGTATGTGCCCTATCTTCTTTATTATATGTGCCTTATCTCTCTATTGTATGTGCCTTATCCTACCCATCGCATGTGCCATATCCTCCCTATTGTATGTGCCTGTCCTCACTATGGTATGTGCCCTATCCTCTCTATTGTATGTGCCCTATCCTCTCTGTTGTATGTGCCCTATCCTCCCTATTGTATGTGCCCTTTCCCCTATCACCCCTACTGTATATGCCCTATCCTCCCTATCATATGTGCCCTATCCTCCCTATTATATATGCTCTATCCTCCCTGTTGTATGTGTCCTATTCCCCCTATTGTATGTGCCCTATCCTCTATATTGTAAGTGCCCTATCATCTCTATTGTATGTGCCCTACCTCTCTATTGTATGTGCCCAGTCCTCACTATTGTATGTGCCCTATCCTCCCTATTGTATGTGCCCAATCCTCCTAATTTTATGTGCCCTAAGCTCCCAATTATGTGCCCTATCCGCTCTATTGTGCGTGCCCTATCCGCTCTATTGTACGTGCCCTATTCTCCCTATTGTATGTGCCCTATCCTCCCCATTGTATGCGCCATATAATCCTCTCTATTGTATGTGCCCTATCCTCACTATTGTGTGTGCCCTATAGCTATCCTCTCTATTGCCTGTGCCCTATCCTCTTATTGTATGTGCCTATCCTTCTTATTGTATGTGCCCTATCCTCCATGTTGCATGTGCCCTATCCTCCCTATTGTATGTGCCCTATCCTCCCTATTATATGTGCCTTATCATCCCTACTGCATATGCCCTATCCTCCCTAATGTATATACCCTATCCTCCCTATTGTATATCGATATCCTCCCTATTATATGTGCCCTATCATCCCTACTGTATATGCCCTATCATCCGTACTGTATATGCCCTATCCTCCCTATTGTATGTGCCCTGTTTTCACGATTGTATGTGCCCTATCCTCTCTATTGTAGGTGCTCTATCCTCTCTATTATATATGCTCTATCCTCCCTATTGTATGTGCCCTATTCTCTCTATTGTATGTGCCCTATCCTCTCTATTGTATGTATCCTATCCTTCCTATTGTATGTGCCTTATCCTCTCTATTATGTCCTCCATCATCCCAACTGTATATGCCCTATCCTCCCTATTGTATGTGCCCTGTCCTCACTATTGTATGTGCCCTATCTTCTTTATTATATGTGCCTTATCTCTCTATTGTATGTGCCTTATCCTCCCCATCGCATGTGCCATATCCTCCCTATTGTATGTGCCTGTCCTCACTATGGTATGTGCCCTATCCTCTCTATTGTATGTGCCCTATCCTCTCTGTTGTATGTGCCCTATCCTCCCTATTGTATGTGCCCTTTCCCCCTATTGTATGTGCCCAATTCTCCCTATTATATGTGCCTTATCACCCCTACTGTATATGCCCTATCCTCCCTATCATATGTGCCCTATCCTCCCTATTATATGTGCTCTATCCTCCCTGTTGTATGTGTCCTATTCCCCCTATTGTATGTGCTCTATCCTCTATATTGTAAGTGCCCTATCATCTCTATTGTATGTGCCCTACCTCTCTATTGTATGTGCCCAGTCCTCACTATTGTATGTGCCCTATCCTCCCTATTGTATGTGCCCAATCCTCCTAATTTTATGTGCCCTAAGCTCCCAATTATATGTGCCCTATCCGCTCTATTGTGCGTGCCCTATCCGCTCTATTGTGCGTGCCCTATTCTCCCTATTGTATGTGCCCTATCCTCCCCATTGTATGTGCCATATAATCCTCTCTATTGTATGTGCCCTATCCTCACTATTGTATGTGCCCTATAGCTATCCTCTCTATTGCCTGTGCCCTATCCTCTTATTGTATGTGCCTATCCTTCTTATTGTATGTGCCCTATCCTCCATATTGCATGTGCCCTATCCACCTATAGGATGTACCCTATTCTGCCTACTGTACATGCCCTATCCACCGTAATTTATCAGCTTACCTTCTGTGAAGTTTTGCCTTGAGGCTCCAACAGCTGTTGTCTGTATCTCGCTAGCTTAGCCTTCAGTAAGCCTAGATGGTACTCCGTGGCTTTGAAAAATAAAATTTTAAACATCGTTAGGATCAGTATGGTCAGTCTAAATCCCTTGGAATCAAGTTTCTTCGTGAAGTGTAAAACATTTGGTTGGTCAAAGCTTTCCCAAGCAACTTCTGTATTCTGCAAGCTTGGGGATTTCAGATTTCATGGGAAAATATTTTTCGGTTCCGTTGCAGGTGTTCATGGGAACTCACTGGAAACTGAATTTTGTTTCCGTGAATACAATGCCACAGGAACCAATATTTTTATAAAGAGAGTTATGGGTTGAATTAAACGTAAATTGATGTCATTATTTCTGTGTCTGTAAATTTGCTCTTTCAATTTCCAAATCCAGGACTTTTCAAGGATGGATGATCAAATTCTATATGGAAGATGGCTGCCTTCTGAATGTTCAATGTGACACTAATTTTCAAATAGTAAGTGGGAATTTGTGCAGTTACAACCTAAAGAAAAGTACATAGTATTAGTCGTATCTCCGTTGCAGAGCCTTATGATGGATTTTGTTAGGAAATATATTTGGTCTTGGAAATTTTCTGTTTCGCCATATTGAAAGTTGGGGAAATGACCACAGAAGCTGGCCTTTGCTGTACAATTCTGTCTCTTTGACAGCTGTGGATATTCAGAATTGATAGGCAGTTTTCTGTTCTTCCCTCTGTTCGACATTTTACTCGACAGTGATCGTTGCATGGACAGCCCGTGCGATAGGAGTCGATTTGACCGATCACGTGTTTAGGTTTGCAATTTGAACAAACCAGTGTTTACCGCGCGTTTTCTTGCACCGGCGTGTTTCGCGTCATAATTTTAGAGAAGATGGCGGGCACGGACGTGTTTCTGTATTAGCTCCTGACTGGATTTCACTCGAAATAAATAGTAGAGAGTCCATAGTCACGGAATTACTGCATAATATCATTGTTTAGGACCCAGACTTAACAACATACAGGCTGGTTTTAGTGGATGTGCTTGCAGGTAGGTTGGAAAAATTGCATGTTTATATCGACGCTGGCGATATAGGCCAATGGCTCGCTCTGTGCCTGTCATCTCGGCATCAGCAGAGGGGACAGGCACCTGGGTCTAGTGCAGTCCCAGACAAAACCACAGTCGGTACCCGGCCGGGGCGGTGTTTAGCATGACCGCATCACTGCCCTGTTGTTGTTGCAACTTGCATTTTGTTGTTGTTGTTATCACAGACGTCAAATTTAATTTCACAAAAACACCGCTGTTGCTGCTTCCATAGATACGTACCTTTATTTTTTTGAGTACGGCCTATCTCCCTCTCTATTTCCCCTATCTTCTCTAGAATCCCCATCTTCAAATTATCTTTTAAAAGTTACTTTTTTGTCACTCAAAAAGATCTAAAATCTCCCACATGTGGCCATTCTGCGGACTGGTGCTGCCACCTGTAGACCTCTGCTTCACTCCCCTTGGTGCGTACAAATATATAACTGTGTTCACAAGTGGAAATTACGATTCGTCACACAAACTCTTGTTTTTGCATGGTCAGACGAACCATGGCTAGGGGTGACACTGAAGCATGAAGAAGAACACAAATCTCATTGTAAATAATCCGATATATATGGAAATAAAGTTATGGTTTCAATTCCAACTGCTCTGCTGAAAATAGTTCATAAAAAAGCAGGAGAATGTTCCACAAATGTACACTAAGTTAGTGTTTGAAGGAAATATAAACGTACAAGATACTAGATTAATTTATTGACTTTAAAAGAAAAGCCGAAGATAATGTGAAACAAAAGGTTTGTATGTATACAGCGCTCATCACGGAGGAACATATCCGAAAAATATTATATATACCGTCAGAAGTGGATCCACTTCTGATACCGTATATATAATCCAAACACGCTAAATATAACTGTCAAAGAGCTAAGTCTAAATTCCTGATTACTACTGTGACTAAAAAATATATTTAAAAAATAAAAATTTAAAAATATGAATGAGAATGTCGTCGCAACGGTAAAGACAGCTATATCCATATTTCATAAAAATAAAAATAAAAAAACTGTCAGCTGTGTAATATTCATCTCGGGGATATAATGAGTGCACTGATACAAAATTTTACCATAATAATTGTATTTGAAGATTGGAAAAAAATATTCCCCAATTCACTGCATTTCTGTAATCACCCTTTGGGGTATAGGTGAGCCGTCCGTGGCCCAAAATGGGCCGTGCAGGGTATGATTCAGAAGCTGGGTGAAACTTCAACCAGGGATCAACAGACACACCCTTATCAAATCTGCTGTCCCAATGGTGGGTTACAAAATTCGAACAGTGCATCTCAGTTGTAGGAAGAGTGCAAATTCCTTGTAAAAAATGATGGTCCCAAATGATGGGCCTTAGGAGTCACGTGGTGCTGACGTCACGATGACATCACATCCAGTCACGTGACATCTGGGTCACATCCGGGTCAATGGTCATGTGAAGGTCACATCCGGTGACTTCCGGTCAGGTGAACAAGAGTGATCTCCCCCTACATATAAGACCCCAATGACTTCAAAAGTTCCATCGGCTCTTCCATTCGAGGAGGCAGGGAAGGGAGATGGAAGGACTCCTCGACACTGGAATCAACCTCCATCAGCTCTTCAATTCGGGGAGGCGGATCTTAATGTCTGCTGAACGTGCGTTCGCACTCAGAGCATGTATAACCCATGCTGATGGTTGAACGTAGACAGTGTACGTCTTTTGGGATACACTTGCTTTTATAGACAGTAACGTCCGTCCACGCCCAGCTTAACTCTTCCACGCCCTGGTGAAATAGCTCAGAAGCTCTGATTTTCATGTTTGAGAAAGTTCCATCTTTGTTCGGTGTGACCTAAGCATGTCCTGAAACAGTTGTATGCGCATTCTGATCGCATTTTCCAGGGCCTCGGTGGGTGGTAGCCCCATATCCTCTTCCAAGTGACGCTTGGTCTTCATGATGGACCTGTGCGCCGGGTCGCCTTTCATTTCAAGCGGCAGCAGGCTATACCGTTCACAGATCGCCATGGCTGTTTTCCTGATGCAGGGGCGCATTTGAATGTACGCCTGTTGTAAGTTATCCTGTCCGGCGTCTTCGATTTTCGCAGCATAGCTATTGATAGCTTCATGCACAATACGACCCCAAAAGGTAGGTTCTTATTCACTTCCTTGGGATGTAGGCTAACTATCAGAGGTCAACCTATCTGTATCAGTAAATAGAGTCTCAGCAGTCTCTGTTTCGGTATCAGTGGGTGGACTCTCAGCAGTCTCTGTATCAGCATTCGCCTCAGTGGACTCCTCGGAGTCTTAAATCCCATGTCTATTCTTCTGGTGTCGCATCATATCGTAATTTCTGGTGAACGTGCGTTCGCACTCAGAGCATGTATTACCCATGTTGACGGTTGAACGTCGACTGTGAGTGTTTTGGGAATACACTTGCTTTTATAGACAGCAACGCCCGCCAACGCCTTACCGCTCGTCTCAACGGCTTAACACCCTTTCTTAACGCCTTTTAATGATGCGTTCAAACAAATGCTCCTTTTGAGCTATTGCTCTGACATACGCCGCTTTCCAGTTCATGCCCGAGGTTTTCAACATCGACGCTGTTCTTTCGATTTCCATATCGACCGGGTCCTTGTCCAGCAATTTCATACGAGTCACGAGGTCGGCATACTGCTGACGTTAATCCCGTCTTAGTCTGGGTGCCAATGTGTTATGAGCTAAAATTGCGGCTTCCTCTCTCGAATACCCTTTATGGTGAAACTTGTTTTCTGTGACCTCCAACGTCTCGCACATTTCGACGTCCATACTTTCTTTGAACACATCCTTCCATAGCCTCGAGTTCACGTTGTGTTCGTTCTCTTGTACGGGTTTTGGTTGGTCCTTCACAGTTGGGTGATATTTCGGGACACGTATGCTCTTTCTACCTAGCCCTCACATGCAGATGAGAAAAACAGATATTAACACGTTCACAAGTTTTCATATAGTTTATTATGCCCTCCACCTCATACACATGCTGGAAGAGCACGTTGGGTGTGTCAAACGTGTTCTCCTTGGATATCTTCCAGTTGATACATCGTAGCTTGACGGGACAGACGTCATGCGATCACGAAGTGTTGGGAAGGTACGATTGGGGCAATCTAATTAAAATTAAATCTTATCTGCTCCCCATTTCGATATGTCGCTTGTAGGATTTAACAGGCTTGCAGTAACTCGCGTGTTAACCAATCCCGAGAACGCTTCATAGTGCTTTGAAGGGAACATTGATGACAACGAATTTTTGGTTGGCTCAGCCGAATTAACCGGCTCGCTGGCGGGGTGTCTTTTCATGTTGCCGCGGTCCCGACATTGTGGCACCATAATACGGGCTAGATATATGGACTGATTTTTAGTGTAAACATTGGGGTAAATGGACAGAGTGAACCTATCTCCCCTCCCCGACTTCAAACGGATGAGTCCAGATGCGACCATGATGTCATAATGCTATTAAATATCCATGGTATGGGTGCTCAGAACACCAAATTCAATTGAAATATGTAAGATCCTATATAGCGACATGAACGATTGGGGAGCATCGATAAGATATTAATTTATTAGGATCGCGATTGGGGAGGTACGATTTTTCGAACTTGCCCTTGACATCCTCAGGCCATCATTGGTCGCCACGCTGGAAATGATATTGACGTAGACGTTCCAGTGAATGCCAGAGGTACATGACGGCCCCGACCTGGGCTTCGTTGCATTTGGTGACTTCGATGGGGACTCTCTGGCTACTGCGGTGCTAGGTCAGATTGTACCCGTCCACATCCGGACTTTAAAGCTCCGATTGAACCTTTCGATGACCGAGGTCTTGGTATACATGTGAAAGAAGTGAAAAAGTTTGTTGAAAAATTCTGTCCCTTCATCGATTGTAAGTGCAGTGGTTTGCGCCCGGTCTTGAACATTAATGCGTTGATAAGATTCCCCGCTATCTCCTGCAGGACTCCGAGGACTGTGATGCAATGTGTCCAACACCTCCCAGGGCTTCATGTTGATGCCTGATGCGGGCGCATGCAGACCTTTATTTATAACCTGGCCTATCTAGGTATAATTTCATTGCGCTCTACCTGTGCGTCTCGCATCGTTTTCGATCCCTTTTTAATGTTGCGTTTAATTGCAAAGCCGCCAACACTTAGGCTGACCGGTCTATTAGAAGCACGTTGTTCACATCCTGCACAGTCAGGTTAAAAATCAGGATTGCTGGGATGGACAGTGTGCTACACCATTAGAGCATGGCATTTCCCAAGTGTGCATCCAAATATTGTGGTCCATCTCCATGGTCCACATACGCGCGTCGACACAAGGGGCTTGTTTATATGAATATATAGGTGAGTATGTCTCAAGTACGCATTCGAAATTGCGCTTTCTCTACTAATCCCTGGTGCGCATGCGCATATCACACTGTCCACCCGAGCCTTATGCTATACCACAAGCGTTCAAAACGTCACATTTGGATCAGGAATGGGGTACAGATCATGCGTCCAAATACTCCCATACAATCATCTACTACCACCAAGTTGGCCTGCTCGGGATCGAAGTAATACGCTTGATCGATATCATGAGATATGTCCGGAACGAAGCTCACATTATTTAAACGCATGTTTTCTAGTAGGCGGGCTGCCACTGACCATGGCACTAGACAATACGAGTATAGCAAATGACGTCTTTCCACACCCCGTCGGGCCGTTGGTCGTCATCATATAGGGATGCTCTATCCCACTTGGTGGCCCCGCAGGGGGTGGGGGTGGTCGACTCGGCTGTGTTATTTAGGTTATCTTTACAGTGAAGAGGTCTTGGGCATATTATTCCGACGAGACTCTGACAGAACGTTCACGTACTTGACCTGGTGCCGGGATATTGTACGAAGGTTTTGCAAGAAAAACCACTGTTTTGTAGATTATCGCTCTAAATCTCAGGGGTAAATTTTTCGGGGAATTTTCTGGGGAAAACACTGTTCTATATGTAGACCATATCGGGTAGAGCCAGACTGGGCGTGAAACGCGTGTACGCACTTGATATTGCATTTATAATATTCTCCCCAGTCAGACTGGGAGTGATATGCGCCCGTACACTCGACGAGTAGTGGAGAAAGGGAGTTTCGGAAGTGCACAGGAGCGCGTTTAGGGAGATGGAGCCATGTTCGCTCTGGCTACCTGGTAGAGTTACCTGTATGTGCGTGTGGGGAGGAGGAGGAGGAGGAGGAGAAGGAGGAGGAATGGAGTTAAGTGAGTGACTGTGTGATTGAGTGTGTGATGTGTGGTGGTTGTGGTGGTGGTGTGTGGTTGTGTGGTGGTGGTGTGTGGTAATGGCGATGTTGGTGTTGCTGAGCGCCTGTCTCAACAAAGTGACGCCCTAACGTCTTCTATACCAGTAAAACTCTCCACAAAGATTATAGGGCAAATATACTGGGTTTCTGCTTTCTCTACTACTAAGAGGAACTGGATTACTTCCCTTGATTTGGTGTCGAAACTTGAGAGACCACACCATTTCAATAATATTCCCATTTCTACGACTTACCAGATGTAAATTCCGTGTTCCGCTTCATTTCCGGAGAAAACATTGGCCCACCTCGACCCCAAAACGTCCATTCCAATGCCCTTTTCCCAAAATTCACTGCCTGTGCATGCGTAACATAGTCCCACTTTTACTCCACACCCCATGAGAGCTTCACTATGACACCTCACTCGACCAATTCGGAGCAATAGGGGTTCACCGCAACCGCCAAACGTCCACCCCAGATCTGCCTATTCACTACGTATGGACCTAACATGTCCACCCCACATCTGCCTGAACCTTTCAGCAAAAGTCACCCCATGGCCTCGCAACCCCTCCCATCGTCTTGTACATCGCGAGACAGAGAAAACAAGGTGCCATACCCCATACCGCAAATGCCCATGAGTGGGTTGCCCATTAGGTTTAACATTGAAATCACTGAAGCGTACGGTCTTATTTAGGGGCAGATCACTCTTGCTGTGCCGTTACGTGAGATGAAGTGACATTTGACCCAGAAGTGACGTCACCGGATGTTATGTCATCCGTGACGTCATAATCACGTCAGCTTCACGTGATCCACATGATGTCATCAATCACCCTCACGCTTCACACTCATTTTTCCGACAGAATCGATCGTTTCCCTACTACTTGTATCTGTAGTAAGATTGGGTTTCTTGATGAATACAGCGCATAGTATTACAAAATATTTGACTGTTTCTGTTTTTGTGGCACTCGGTGACGCCGGTAGCGTGACACTCCTCACCACTCATCCCTCTTCCCCCTCCTCCAGTGAGTGCACATGTGCGTCCATGACACAACAGCCATGCGTGATACTGTACAACAACAGAACCATGCCCATGCACAAATATGGGCTTGCTGTGTAGGCGTGTACTTTTCACCCATTCTAGTGCGCATCCGACCGTATCTGCGCTTTCGCTACTACCGATGACGGCAGAATCTTCGCAGAATGATGTCACAGATAAAAAGCATTTGAGGAGTAGGAGAGAAAGAGCAATTGTGGGTGTTCACTGAGGACGTGCGTACCTATACCCTTATACACCAGTCCCTAGGGGTGGGAATTTGGAGAATACTAGGTGACGTCATCTGTGACATCATTAGTAGTAGAGAAAGTGCAGAAAAATGGCATCTACGGATGCGCTTAGGTGTGTTTGAGCGATCTATGGGCAATCCTCGACCCAACTGATTTGTGCATGGTATCGTATTGAAGCTATTGTTGTGTAGAATAAGACGGCTGTGCTGTCCACGGAGTGACGTTGTTGTTCGCATACGCAACCAAGGAGTACTGGAGAAAGACGGTGCATGTAAGATTTTGGATTATCCATCGGCCATCCTTGGTCCAAATGTGGTTTGTAGGTTGTCGTGTTGAAACTCTCGTGATGTAAAATAATACTGCGGTGCAGAAGAGTACGGGAAGTACTTTGATCCGTACGGCATGTTGACCGAGTCCTAGGTTACACACGGCGTGGGCTAACGCAACCTGAAACTCACTTTTTCTTATGTTATTTTGTGTGTTCACTTCTTTAGAGAAAATCATAACAGTAGACATCCATATGGCGTGATATTATCCCAGTGAGCAGGTTTTCCATCACGCCTTATCTGGGATATATTGTCATATATCCCAACATAAATATACATGTAATATAATCCATTGTCGCATTTTGTGTATGGTACTCGGATTCGAATCAAGGGCCGCAACTCGTCGCGGCATTCTTGAAAATAACTGATCGAAAGCACATGGGAAAATAATTAATCAATCATGAGTTTCTTTTCAGTTGTTTCAGATAAAATACACATTCTGTTGAAACTACCCTGCAGATCCTACGTTAAATTCTGAATAAACCGATCGTGAGAATAGCACATTACAACCGTAAACTTAACATCTCAATCAGCGGGGGCAAATCAATTGTGCATTGAGGGCGGAACGATTACCACAGTTATACTTTTGTTCTTCGAGTTCTTGCATATATGTGTTTCCTTTTTTTCGGTTATTTTTTTCATTATATCAGTTTACCCAACTATTTATTTTTCAGTGAAGATAAATTTGGAAAACACTCTAATTTTCTCGGGCTTTTGGTTAACCTACCAACAAATTTGCATTTTACAAAACTTCGGAGACACCATTTTCCTCCGCTGGGCTCGGTGAATTTCAAGTAAATTCCTTCCGCTTCCCTCTATTTTAGAGCAGATTTAAGGATCTAAAAGTTTCTCTAATTCTTTAAGACCGAGTGGGGGGAAGGCGGGATTTGAGTATGGGATCTAACAAGATAAGTTACATCACGTCTATCTGAGATGAGCTGATCGGAGATCTTGTCCTGTTCTGGTTTAGTAAAGTCGTTCTCCGAAGCAGGTGATAAGTTCTTAAAGGCGATATACAGGATGTTCCTGTCAAAGCCAAGTTTTTGTGCTAAACCCCGGAGATGGAAGATTTCGTGTTACATAAGAAGGATAAATATCTTTATGCATATACAAGTTGTCTGTTAAATATATCCAGTTTGGCGGGAAATAAGCCGCAAAACAGCTCTGCGTTTCCTTTTCCAGAATAACGTAAAATTATAGAACTGTCACGCGAAGTGATTAAAACAACGAAAACTAGGAGTTAAAGTCATCAGACACAGCAAACAGCGCCAACGCCCAAGTGTACTGATGTATGGAATAGTGTATGGTGTATGGTGTATAGAATTTTATAATTGAATTTTTGTAACTCCGTGTTAATGTTAGATCAGACATTATACAGTTCTGGTGATCTAAATGGTTTAACCAAATTGAAACAACGAAGCTATATAGTTAGTCATTGTTTGCGTGTCAACTTCTCAATCACCTGATACACATATCATTAAGGTACACCGTATGGGATACGTTTAAATTTTATCACATGTTCTCCAAGATAGAATGGAAAGCTGGCATGGCATGTCAACAAAGACGGTATAGGGCATACAGTATACCAGTCATTTGGCAAGAAAAGGGGGA
Organism: Hanleya hanleyi; assembly: GCA_036873755.1. Lineage (NCBI taxonomy): Eukaryota > Metazoa > Mollusca > Polyplacophora > Lepidopleurida > Hanleyidae > Hanleya > Hanleya hanleyi. The sequence continues at coordinate 61,297 of JAVTVY010023675.1, forward strand.
AAAAATGTTTTTTAAAGGAAAAAGGAAATTACATATCATAAAAAAACGTTTGTTGTTGTTAAAGGAAACAAAAATACGGTACAAGAATAAAATTAGATGTCATGAAAATGAGTTGTTTTTTTTTTTGTTGTAAAAAAATCTACGAGAACGGAATCATTTCACAAGGATCCCTGTCATCTGTTTTATAGAAAAACCTCCCAGAATAACTTTTTACATCAGGAAACAACATTGAATTTTTTTTATATTTGGTTCAATTTCCTCGTGTGTTTCATTACGTACACTGTGAGGAAGGAATGTTTGCCATTCTTTGTTATTGTGATCAGGGATTAAACTAGGATAATTAGAAGTAAATAAAGCAATCACTTAATGTCGATGACACATATGCTACTTGAAAAAACATTTTCATAAGTAAGTTGGCCTTGTTGTTGGTTCTATTTGAGTGGTCATTATTGACCTGTCTCACGATGCCAGCTTAAAAAATGCTGAACTGTGTTTACTCGTTTACTCTGTATTTTGCCTAAATCGATACCGGTATGACATAATATATCCAATAAAGATGATTCTAGTTATTTTACTAATCTATAGGTGTTTATAGAATGCCAGGTGCATTAGTTGCTAAAACAAAGCCTAAAGGCTCGGATTTTATTTTATTACAATATGACCAAAGTATTAGGGAACACATTTTGGGAGTATTAAGGGGGAGGGGGGTATTAAGGGACAGGGGCGGCAGATGTATATATTTCCTGATTGACACTCACACCGAAGTGTTTATTGCGCTGATGCGTGTCGGCCGTACCCCCACGTGGTTCCAGTAAAAGCGTCGCATTGTAGGGCGGTGGATACCTATTGTGACGTCACGCGTGACAGCGCGACACTCTAATCAGATAAATCCGCACGTTGGAGTATATCCCTGTCCCAGATGGGCGAAACCCAACGGAGCGGAACGATACCTCATTAATGTTTAATTAACAAGTGGTAAACATAACGAACCCTTCGTGGTTTTTAATGAAATCGGTGTATTTAACAGATATAAAAGTTGAGAAACCGCTGTAAGCTGAGCCAGTTTGCGAGAAGGTGTGGCATAACCAAGGCAACCCGTTCGCCGTCAATCGATGTCTGCCTGTATCAAGGCCTCTTTCAGGCAAGCGCAGTGACTGCTCAGTGTGGCTCGCATCCTCTAGGAAGCCGGATCGCCCATTCATTTGAACTATCGGAGACAGCCGCACATCATCAGAGAGATTTAGTCTGCAGAACAAAGCACGTTCCGGGAACATTTGAGCTCATAGCTCAAAGGACAGTGTCCAGTATTACATTAGTTAATTTTTTAAAGTAGTTAGATTAGCAGAATTTTCGATACAAAATCATGTCTGTTACAAACGGAGTGAACGGTCACAACAAAGGTGCAGAGGGCCTTCAATGGAGAGTGGGTTTAGTGAACAGCGCTAAGAAATATCTAACAGCCGAGTCTTTCGGGCACAAAGTTAATGCCTCAGGGACGGCCCTAAAGAAAAAACAGTTATGGACATTGGAACAAGACCCCACGGAAGAGGCTGTTTTTCTGAAGAGCCACCTAGGTTGCTACATTTCCACGGATAAATATGGTAAGGTTACCTGCGAAGAGGACACCAAGTCGCCCGCAGAGAAATTCGTCGTTGAATACAGCAAAGATGGAAGATGGGCATTTAGAAATGTCCAGTTCGGGTCGTATTTGGGCGGCTCGGATGATAATTTATTGTGTTCGGCCAAAACGCCCGGACAGGGGGAATACTGGACACTGCAACTGGACATCCACCCCCAGGTCACGCTGAGAAATGTTAACCGGAGGCGGTTTGCCGTATTGAGGGAGGATGAAGTCCAGTGCACGGAGGTGATCCCCTGGGGGGTGGAGAGCCTCATCGTTATGGAGTTCAAAGAGGGGAAATACGCTCTAAGAACCTCTGATAGTAGATTTCTTAGTCGCGATGGAAGCTTAGCGTCTGAAATTACCGCCGATGTCTTATTCACGCTGGAAATAAAATCTGGTCAAAATGCCGGTTTTGCCCTAAAAGACAGCCAAGGAAAATACCTTACCGCGGTCGGATCTACGGCCATTATGAAAGCCCGTAACAGCACCGTCACCAAGGACGAACTATTTACATTAGAAGTCTGTCATCCCCAAGGATATTTCACATCTTTGGCTAACAATAAGAAAGCCTCGACAAAGCAAGGTAAGTTAAAACCAACTCCTCACTTCTTCAATCGTCTTATGTTTCCGATATATAGCTGACATAACAGCCTATCGACTGGATCGAGTTGAACACTCGAACTCAGGAACACTCGAAGTCTCTCCACGCCCTTAAGATTTTCTTTATCCTTGTACTAACAGTATATATTACGTACGACAAGACGGGTAAACTCTTTCAGCGGAGAATTTGTTAATTCCTCTGTCAATTACGTGCATATATTTGCAGCTCGTCCGCCTGATATATATCCCTAAGTTGACTTAGGCCCACGTAATCATTGCAATTCAACCATGCATAGATGGCGAGGTTACATAATTTCATCAGCTGTGGAGCAATATATTTAATCAAGATAACCTGGGATGATAAGAGTTAATGAAATGAAAAGTGGAATTTGCTCTCTAGTTCAAGATTTTTTTCAGGTTTGATGAGTGATATAATCGTATATTGAATTCTCGTATAATTTCTAAGGCGTGGTCGATCAATGATGCGCAACTGTCTGAGATGATTATTTGATGTCAGATATTAGTATCTCGTCATTTATCGACATCTTTCTCATGTAAGGCTTAAACTATGGAGCTTATATAGTTCGGCAAATCGTATATAGAGACTCCCCCCTCCCCCACCAAAAAAAACAAAACCCCAATACATGCAGTCTCAACCTCAAGAGGAATGCTCTCCGATGGGATGTGTTATCAAGTAGTGGTTTTCACTTTGCATTGTGGTACCAAATAGGCAAACTATTTTGACAATTTCAATTTCTCAGTCCTGCTTCACAAGCAAATCCTCCCACCTAAACCGAAATATCAGACAAATGTCACCCCTGAAAGCAAATCCGACCCCTGCCATCAAAGAAGTAGAAACACCCCATGCACCATCGACGTTGTTAAATCCCATTCCTGACACCAATGTAGTATAGGCAAATCCTTCAGGTTTTAAACACATGGAAGTTTAGGTTAAACACATAGGTGTTTAAAATCTAAACACATGTGTTTTAAATCGTAAACACGTGTTTAGACAATATATAATCCCTGAATACGTTTAGGCTGAAACGTGTTATCAAACTGAACCTCACTTTGTAGCGTCGTAACCCTAAACACGTGAAGATTTACAGTGTAGCAATGTAGTTAACACCATAATAGAAAGCAAATTCCACACATGAATAGATGACAGATCCCACTATACTGACAACCAAAGCAGAAGGCAAATCTTAATATCCCACCTCTGACAGCATAGTATAATTTCACAATTGGTATACCATATATCATCGTAATATGCAAATTATACTACTGACACCAATGTAGTAGGTAAATCCCATTCATGTCAAATTTTGTCAAATTAACAAAAGTGTTGACCTGTCAATGTGGGTGGGCCAATACAAATCTTTCGTTTGCATGCAGGCGTATAATTTCTTTTCCATTTTGTGTAAGATTACGTGTAGGTTGTGGTTTTAGATTGTGCTCTTCTCTGCAAGCTCTGTTTATGCATGTGGGGGTTTTCAGTGAGTTTGGGCCCTCAAGTCCGTTGACTTCCCGTTGTGTGCAGAGGCTGTATCCTTCTATCTGGCCCCTTGATCCTATGGGCATGCAGGGACGGGAAATGATAAACCGACTTGGGAAAATCGGACCGATGACTCACACTGCATCAACTCCACGTGAGCCAACCGACTGTGTTATTTCTTTCTCCACAACTGTAGCGACACATTTGGTTAAAAAGGAAATGCATTTGAGAGAAAATGTCAAGTTGACTCGCTCTTAGCCCACCGGTTTTCGTATTGAACTCCCTTATACGAGGTTCAGATGTGTAGACCGGTATGTAATGGAACTTCGTCTATGTTATGGAACGTCAGCGATTTTATCTATGCAAAGACGTGACTCCGCATCTTCTGTTTGCCTATTTTCGGATTATATTGTCTCAAATGGACAGTTTGTAGATAAAAATATCTATTTAACAGTTTCATCTTGTGTCGGATAACAAAGATATTACTGCACCGTGCCGAATATATAGGTGAATGGCATGTTGAACACACAGGCCTGATGGAGTGACATATGCTGGATGCCTCGAGCTCCCGATCTGCCTTTTAAGAGTTAGTTCAAACAAAGCGATGGTTACTTGTTATATTTATCTTCTGGAACATTCAAATACTTTAATCAATGGTTATCAAACAGATCAATGTTAACGATACATTTGATCCCGAGAGAAACACACTCAGACATTGTTAGTTAACAGTAAACTGCATGTTTGATTCAGTTGCGCAATCCCACCAATTAAATTATCGAGTTTGATTGAATTTGACTGGGCCCCTGTGTCCCAATATATTAATTCGACTTTTGGCATCACAATGTTAAGCAAATGATATAGGACTCATGTGCGGTAGACACTTCTGACACAAAGCTGTAGGGAAATATCACTTCTGACACCAAATTTATAGGCAAACCCCACTTCTGACATAGGGCACCACTTCTGACAGAAAGTTATAGAAAAATCCCACTTCTGACACCGAAGTTGCGAGTAAATCCCACTTCTGACACCAAATTTACAGGCAAGCCCACTTCTACACACTTCTGACACCGAAGTTGTAGACAAATCCCACTTCTGACATAGGGCACCACTTCTGACCGCAAAGTTGTAGACAAAACCCACTTCTGACGTCATAGTCGTAGGCAAACTCACCAAAGTTGAATCGGTATATTCCACCATTTGCGTATACTTCGCCATCCATGAGATGGCTTGCGAATCGTGTGTCTCCATTATCGCGGAGCGATATCCGGTACTTTACCGGATTCTGTTCGGCCTTCATCCGGCGGAGAACAGACTCGAGAAATCTGATAAATTATAGGTTTTCATACCACCTCTGAAACAGATATTGCCTGGGCTTACAAAATATATAGGTATGTATAACTTTCGTATCATCCAAGAGGTGTGGTGAATCTGAAATTTTGAACAAGTAGTTCATCACATGATTCGAAAATGGCGAGTTACGTTGGGGTTACGTCGGTAGACTTTAGCTGATTGGCTGACGAAGTCACGTGGTATTGATTTCTGGAAATTCCCTCTCGCAGTTGCCGAAAGTAGGCTGAATATGGATACACACGATCCCAGGGTCAGTCTTACCGCGTATAGATGGCCGAGATGGTTACAGGTTGTATATTCCACATGATGTAGATGCAACTATGGAGCTTATCTTCATGATGAGACCATGAAGCTAATATAAAGTTCCATGACCGACCCCAGCCCTGACGCCAGAATTGTAGGTGAAGTATAACGGAAGCATTCCGGCTCTGAACATCTGCTCGAGTCCTGGAGGTAAATCCCAAATCCTCACAGAATCTGTAATGAGTAGGACACGGACTTCCTTCTCCTCTTCTAATACTATGAATCCACAGATGCTAATAATAAGAAATACAATATTTGAAATAGAATACATGACCCATGAAACACATTTATCGCTCGGGAGCCACCTCGGTGAAGAATATTTGGAATCCATTACATGGATGTCTGGACTGGCCAAATGGTTTGATGTCCCCATCAGTTTACTGCTCCAAAATACCGTTTGCTGATACGAAAGTTTAGAATTATAGATAAGAAAGACGTTCCGAGGTTAAACATGGTATACACAACCTCGGTGATATTGTTACCAGCTGTCCAAAGATCTGCACATCTGCCCCTGCTGTTAATACAACAAAGACCATGATGCGTCCAAGCATCCATGCAGGCTGACCATATCACCGCGTATCTTTGAAGCATGTCGTTGTTATTTGATACCATAAGGAGCCGCTAAGGAACTCGCTAGTGATTTCAACAGTTGTATATGCGTTTATCGGAACCTTGTCAACTCGCGTCCCAGATATACGCTGCAATATTGAGCACATCTGTTTTAGTGATATGTGAAGAGATTCTTTATTGGGTAGATGATGAATGTTTTGATTTGTTATTTAGTTGTAAATTTGAAACTAGTGTACACAGCTTTTGCCACGTGTTAATATAATTTCCAAAGAAAGTGTGTAAAACCTATGGATGGTTCGGAACCTCTACAGCACGTACGTGTTTAGATAGGGTTGAAAATATTTACTGATTGTTCCCATGGTTTACAGACGAGGCAGGTTGAGGGTGATAACATATCAGATCTTCAGTGTCACTCAAATTAAACACATTTGATGTCGCCCAATCTGTATTCCTTGGAATGAGTTCCACGAACATTGCGAACTGAAGTAGTAGTAGTAAAAAAGCATCTTGGTACCATTTGACCTACTTAGGCCGGAAGTCAAGACAGCTATAGTTCCGGCACTTCCAGTCACGTGCTTGGAAGTGACCCCGGGTTGTATTCATCCGCTTTTTAACTACTACTTGAACCTGCAGACAACTAGACCACAAGATCTCGGAAATCCAGCGAGCTGGACACACAAGTCACCCAACCCCCTCCCCACCCCAATCCAGCACACGACAAATTTCTCAGTCCCGTGAGTTCATCTTTGTTTGGAAATTGTTGACTGCTTCTGGGTTCACATAAAGCGATAGCCGGACAGCCTAATGTATGTCGTTCTGACTTAGTATTGCATATGTAGGATACGCGACTATAATCCCATGGGTTCAAACGCAAAGCTTCTTAATATAAATTTCGAGTGTATTGACTAAACACAGTACACAGTAAAACTAAATATCTCCTTGAATCCTAGATTAAACTTTACATTGATCATTACCCCGTATATTGACTGTTTGTTTCGTGTACAATGCTACGGGTCATCTTTTCCGCTTTTATGGTCCTGTTTGGTTTTCCTTTCTTTTTAAAAGCATTGAAAGAATGATTGAATTTGGAACATGCGCCTATTTCCTGTTCTCTATTCTGGAGCTAATTTCCGTCCAATTTTGTCCAACTTCTATAAATGGCATTGACCTCAGGGTCTCCAACAAATCCTATTTGGTTCTCTCACATAGGCCTTTGTGCTTAAAATTCAATATTCTTAACTGTCATGTTGACGTACAGGGGTAAGATATGACACAGCTGTGCGACTATTATACTATGTTAAACACCACATAGGAATCTGAAGGAGAACTCGTAGAGCGTGGCATTCTGGAGCTGTTACTCTTTGTGAGGGTAAGTTCAGTAAAAATGTTATTGATGCGATGGGAATCTACAAAACACGGGGTCACATGAGGCTGAATTAACAATAGCGCTTGATTCAAATCATTGATAAATAAAGTTTACCTATCATTTAATTTTTCGTGAAAATACACCTGTCAGTTTGCATAAAATATTACTAAATTCATATTCTCGCTGGATGCAATTGTAGGATTTAGGATTTACCTGGACTTGTGAAGATGTGACCCTGCAGGCCCGTATGTTTTGAGACCATTAAACCACGAAACTGTATTCAATTATTTACAGTGAGGAAGTTTCTTGATAGATTCTCGGAACGTGATGCCTATAGCTAATTAACGTTATCATTAATGGCGGTGTGTTAATTTAGAGAGCAATGATTATTGCTCAGTGATAAGGTCAGTGGGACAACTTGAGGTCCCGACACAGTTCAGAAGTTCTTTCCAGGCCAATACATCCATGGCATCGGGGTTAAGTAGTGAAACCAGATCTCCGACGGGCCACTCACTTCATCTTGACAGTATAAGTACCCAATTAACAAATACTGGAACAGAGTTCTATCTTGATGGAATCTTCATGTGCTTGAACATTTCACGGAAATTAATATTGCCATTCTCTTCTCATATACGCAAAATCCAACAATTGTAGCAGGTCATGCCAAAAATGATAACCGCACGCGCTATCAATTCCCAGAACATCAGCAACCGATTATTTAGTTCACCGCTGAGTCTGTCACATTCTATAAGAGGTTGTCGTGGATGTAGAGAGGGTGGGGACGTGGGCATTTTACTTGGCTAAGAGAGCAGGATATATTGCTGGATGAAATACAATCTATAAGCATCAAAATACACAACTAATTAATAAATAATAAATAATATTTTTATTGCTGAGATTGCAGTGTCCAATCACGGCGCGGACGTCGGAGTAAGCGTTTAGAGTGCGGACCGCAGTGTAGTTGTGGGTGAATATGATTTAATGTCGCTTTCAACAATATTTCAGTCATATCACGACTTTTGGTTCTATTCCTTAATTTCACACCCGAGAACGGCACGCGGGTATGTCATATTCCTTTATAAATAATATAGCTGATAAATAATACTACATCTGATGAATATTACGCCCAAGCAAAACTTTCTATCCATCCAACATCTGAACATTACCGTGGCTAGAGAGAATGAGACATTGATGTGATGAAGTGGCAACGTAACTTTTTTTTTCGTTTAAGCCGTACCTGTTTTGGCCTCGGAAATAATATAATCGTTCGAACATGTGAAACATTTCCGGACTCTTTAATGAGATTTTTTTTTCTGAAAGAGTCGCAAGAGTGGGAGTTGTATTTTGATATCGAATCTCTTGTTTAACACACCTTTCGTTGAAATGACGCTGACCTGACCCGCCTGACTAGTTTATTACCCCATACCCACACTGCCTTCCCACTACATTATCGTCAAACGGATGTTTATTCCTCTTTTGCAGACATAATGGGGATAAATGCATGAGCGGTCTGCAGTTTTTCATCGAAAATAGACCTTTTTGTTAGAACCCCCTGCTCCTAGCGCCATACGAGACGAAATTGGTCGAGTACCTTAGAAGTGATAAACGTGGGAAAAATGCACGGTTTGTATACGTGGTTGTCACGTATTTAACGGCGAAGGGATAATTTGTTTAGTTGTGAAAAGCAGCTTTCATATTGGAAGACTTATTGAATTTCATCTATGTTGCTGGGGGGCTGAGTACTGAGTCACAAACCATGCATATAGATTCTCAAGTTTCGGAGTACTATATATAAACCGTCTCAACTCGGAATTGAAGAAACTAGGATTTTGCGAACAACATGCAGGATACAGTTGTAAATAAATATACAAAAGGTGGGGTGGGGGGCGGGGGGAGGGTTGAAAGTCACGAGTTTGAGGGAAGGGCGGTACTGTAATACACACACTAGCGATATAAAATATCTATATACTATTTCTCATGATAACTCGTGAACATGCAATATTGAAATTCGGCAACAACATATAAATATCTGTATTACAATTGGTATTTTGCATCAGTTTTGACACGCCAGCTCTGTTTTCTTATTAGTCCGCTTGCAGAAAAAGTATTGAAAATACCAATACACCATCCCACATGGGAACCCTTCAATATAGATGACGAGAGAGACTCAAAGAACTCTCGTTGGGTCATTAGTTCAGCTGTTACCCCGATTACATCTCGCGTTTTCACATGGAATTTGAGCTGTGCATATGGCTTCATGAGCTCACGCAGCGCTTAGATGTGAAAAATATTTTTACCGAAAAAAAGCCCCAAAATCTGGTTTCCATTTATCATGAGGAAAAGCGAAAACGGACTTGTCAGACTAGAGATGATGGGCACAGACCGGTGTCGCTTTTCGTGAATGGGCTGTACAACGCTGTCTGTGGAGGCACTTTCCTCCAAGTCCGTTAACATTGACACAGCAAACAGACCGTGTTTGTCCGCTGTAAAAAATATTCCCCTGTTTACGTTGATGGGCCATGTGTGTGTTGAAGCAAGTGTACGGAATGGATTGTTTCAGTGACGAAGGGAATCGAACACCTTAGCCATGCGCTCGACGCTTGGTGTGTTGTCACCCAAGTGCCAGCCACAAGCTGTGATTTGGTGGCGATAGGAGATACCTTTACGCTATTTAGATGCGGAGCACGTAATATTTCGTCGTTTTAACGGAAAAGTTTGTTGTTTATAGCTTACAAACAAACCTGTCACACGTATCAGTTTATTATTAAAACCCGTAACGCTCAGGTACACGCATCGTTGAGTAATCTATCTCGTCGACGGCATGTTGGTGTCATTTGTTTATTAGCTATTCGGACAAAATTTAGCAAATTGCTTACATAATTCAAATGCCCTGAAGGAAACGGTGTGTAGTCATGATCATTTATCTACATGTAATTTGGCTTTTGCGGTGCTGCCAAGTTGTGGTGGCCATTTTCTTGAGTTTTCCCGGCCTATTGGTTCTTCCCCATTTACCCAATGAAAAAAATATTTGAATTAAATTTCGCGAGTCTCCCATTTACTCAATGTTCATTTTTGGAAAAGTTTCCTGGAGGTCAGAGTGAATTTCTGGAGACTCAAGAAATTTCAATGAGACTTTGACAGGCCTGCTTTTGCCAGACAACGCGGATAAATAACAAATTGTTTTGAGAGTGCGATATACAGGCAATTATAAACTCTTGTCGGTTGATTTCTTGAGTCGACTGGTTGACAGCCTTGGTTCTCTTTCCATACACGGAGCGTCCCAGACGCGAGGCAAGGTGTTTTGGCCGAAATTAACTCTCGCTATTTACTCCCAAAGCTGCGGCCTTGGGTCTCTAAATCCCTAATGTCCTCATTCCAACGGCCTGGATCTTACTTTGTAAGAGTAAATTTTCACAATTAACAATCAACAAAGGAGAAGTTTGTATATTTTCCTGACTTTCCTAAGCTGTAAAGTTAACAGCCCCCGAGAGCTGTAAGGTACACTGGGAGCGTTCTCGAGGACATAGCCGTCCAACTGGATGTCAACATGCGAGTGAAGCTGTTGACACGACCACTTTGGACCTATTTGTTCCGGGCGTTTGAATCCATTACCAAGCAAACGCCAGGTGAACGATATAGTCTGTGTCAGAACTTGCAACAGCTAACCTATCGGTTTCCTGCACGTGCCGGTCATCATTAAGACCTCCAAGGTGCATCATCTGCCTCCAACGTTCAATCAAAATATCAAATAAATGATGTAACCTGCCAATCTGAAATGATGGAGTTTGCTTTACAAATAAACTTCATATCCCTGTAGCGGTACTGAACTTCAGTAGTATATTTTACTGCACACCCTTATTATCCTGTGTGGCTTTTGGCTTCTCGCTGCGGCCACAGGCCCGCAAAACAAGAGTTGAAATATGGGGTTATATATAGAGACCCCATATTTCGACACTTCACCCTAATACCACCGCCCACACCCCCCAACACTCTTGTTTTGCGGGCCTGTGCTGCGGCTGATGACGCCGCTCCGCGGACGCTCAGGTTGCAGTGTCCGCTAACAGCGCGGACGTCGGAGTAAGCGTTTAGGGTACGGACCGCAGTGTACGCGTCAGCCGCAGGCACAAGTCACATCGGAATAATCCACCAAGGACGGAACACAACTCACACCCAATAAATAGGGATTTTCAATATATACGGCTCTCTTCAATACATCAGACAGATTGATATAACTTTTACACAGAACTGTTCATACTGCTTTTGTGAACGTTGGTTTTAAAGAGGTATATATATGGCATCGTGGAGCTTATGCATTCTAAGGGAAACAGATCTTCAAAACTGTTTAGAGCACTCAGCACTCGGCATTGGGGTAAATCTCCAGTGGAGATGTCTGGATTTATTCCTGGACGAGAAATAGATGAAGTTAGCAGGGCTGAGTGGGTATATGGATTACGTGTCGAGCCGATAAATGGTTGAACGAATAGATACAAGATGGTTATGGATCAATATCAGAAGGCATGGCAGACCAGCAATCTTTAGCAGGGTCCTTAATGTTACACCGTCTGGTTTGCCGATATTGGCCGAGAAGACACCTGTATCCGCCATCATCTTAGGCTGTACAAACAATCTGCAAAAGACGGAAGACGAAAAATCTTCTGATTCCCCCCTCCGCCCCCCCCCCCAGATCAAATAGAAGCTGATATTTTCCAAAATGTCTTTGTAAAAGGTAGCCCCTGCCTCAGTATGTGGTCCTACAACCTCGTGCTTCCTCCACTCCAAACCATGTAAATTCTTCAGATAAATATTGCGATTGTACTGTGTCTAAATCAAGACAATGTGACACTATGAATACCAGTTCCTCTTCAGCTACAACGCTTTATTTCCAGGCCGATCCCATATGACCAGTAGCCTAGCAACTTGAAGCGGTTATTAACCTAAATTCAACATATATGAAATGGAACTGGTCGTCATATGGTTCTCATTGGAGCGTTCACTTTAGTTACTAACAGAAATCACACTTGTCATAGCTCATCTGAGATGTGATCATTATCCTGAAACTCGCTGCTTGGTATGATGGGAATATCCAAATTCAGAGTGTGTTATAGGCCGAGAGACCATTGCAGTGACATTGCTGGATCGTGGTGGCAAGCGGAACACTGTGACAGTTTCTCTATATCCCCCTGATAAAGGCCTTTCTCAGCAAGCGTTGGTCTCGAGAAGATAAGATCAAGCCAATTTCTACGTTCCCACTTCGAACTTCCCAACGTAGAAACTGACTTGATGCAATGAAGATGATTTCCTGCATGTCAAGCCGAATCACAATTCTTCCAGACGATTCTGCAAAGGACTATCGAAATATAGCAACCCCGTGGGGCCCCCGGCGGGGATTGACCTGGGGTGTCATTGTGCACCCTCCAGGTCATGATAAAATTAGGCCTCAGCTTCTCGTCGTAAGAGGTGACTAACTGCATGGGGAACCCGTAGGGTTCCCGGGTGTGGAACCAAATACATATTACATATTATTCGAGCCATCAGGTTATGTTGCCGGGCGAGAAACTTGTGTGCATCTGCGCGAACCCAGTCAAATCAAATCTCGACAGTGGTAGATGATGGAAGATTTATTAAATTGGTCGATTTGAAGTCCCCTGCCGACAGATTCCCAACAGCTGAGCTGAACGAGAATGTACGGACGGAGACGCTTTTCTCCATCGTAACTTCTGTTAATCCTGAATAATATAGATTGGCTTTCTCATCAATATATTTACAGACGTACCAGTATGTGTATCGCCATTGTCTTGAATACCCAGTTGTATACACTGTAAATCACATGTTTGGGGTTACAACGCTAGAAGCGAGGTTAAGTCTGGGAACACGTTTTTAGCCTGAACTTATTCAGGGTTTGAACATCTTGGTTTTAGTCTTTGAACACATGCGTTTAGGGTTTAAACATCTACATGTGTCTATAATCTAAATGTCTACGTGTAGACCCATGTGTTTAAAACCTAAACACGCTCAGAATGTCAAAATTGGTATTTGAACAGATGTGATTAAGGTAAAGACACCTATGTATCTATAATCTAAACGCCTACGTGTAGACCCATGTGTTTAAAACCTAAACACGTTTAGGCTAAAACGTATTCTCAAACTAAACCTCGCTTTTAGCGTTCTAACCCCAAACATGTGATTTACAGTGTAGTGGCGTAATGTTTTCTCTCGTGTACGGAAAGGACTCTTGTAAAGGGATTCTGTGATTCCCAGTTCGACCCAAAGATATCTGGGGCGAAAATCGATAAAACAACTGTGCCTTCTGTACCCATGGTATTGTAAAGGGCACCTTCTCCGTTCTGAATAAGAGGTTCTGAAATAGATCGGGCGAATGTCGTAAAAGGTCAAGATGGCGTTCACGTGCGCGCTTGCAATATTTCATACATTTCGACGAAGATGCATGCCCACTTTGAGAGAACATATAACCAAACAGACACATTTATCTCTGACTGAATAACACAGGGACAACACAAGAGAATCGGATATCCATAGCTAAGAGTTTTCCGGTCGAGTGGATTGAAAAGAGATGACATTGTTAGCTCATTTCACCGATTCTTTTGGCAAGGTCTTGGGGAATTACAAAGTCAGAGAAATGACAGGATATGCTTTATAGAAAGCATTGCCTATAGAATACGATAGCAAAAAGTATTCATCCTAGATTTATTTTTCTCATCACAGCTTGACCTTTAAACGAGGACTTTGGAAAACTGGCCTTAAAAATCAACTCTGTGGATATTGGATGGTAGATACCTACGCATATTTTCACAAATTATGAAAATTAATAAATTTAATATTTTTTTTTAATCGTTTTTTTTTCTTCCTATTTTTGTCTCTCATCATTGACTCAAACTAAGTCATTTCCATCGATGTCAAGCCGAGTTACTATACAGTTTGTAATTTTCTAAAAGACTTTTCTATGTCATAGAGGTTAGTGTATGGTAGAAAATTAAAAACTGGTAACTCGGCTTGATGACATCAATGGAAATGACTGAGTCAAAGATGAGAGAAACAAGAATTAGATATAATGTATTTACATATTTCATTTTTTTATTTTATTTTTTATTTTAATGAAAATATACTTAGGCATCTGCCATTCAATAGGTCAGGCAACTGTGCCGAGTGGCCATCCATATACGGATCGGACTATATTTAGATCTATCTCATTTTCAATTGATCAGTTAACAGCTAAGCCCAATGTTTGTTGGTGTAGGTGTTATGCATAAAACATCAGCTTTAGACATTCCAATCAGGTTGAGTTATTCGCTCATTTAGTCATCGTATGTCCTTCATGTCTCTTAATCCTCTCCCTGAACAAGGAGAATAACGGGTATAAGACAGAATCTGATTAAATGAGAGTAGGCTGATTAGGGCTGAGTGCGACATGTCATAATTGCGGGATACTAAAAGTTTAATGCAGCCTTGAATAACCTTGAGAATAAACGCCAGCTTAACAGTAGCGGGTATTGGGAAGGGACGTACAAGAATGAGAACACTTAAGATGTTGACTTATCTTCCATCAGATGGGCTGCCGACCCTGCTACACATGCACGACATTTAACAGCTCTGCGATACCAGACATGCTTTTATCAATGTTATAGGTTGCCAGTGTTGGTTCAACAACATTCTGCCATCGGACAAAAGTTAGCTAACAAAATGCATACGATTTAGTGTAAAAGGGCCAGTGCTATCGTCACAAGTCCAGGTAATCATACCTGAACATTTTTGGTCATTCGAATGAGTTCTTGGGTCGATGCCTCTATTATACAAGCTCGTACATTTCATCTCCCGCGCTTGTTTTGAATTAGCCTGTCGGTATCCCAAGCCTGCAGTTTTTGCTTTGACTTCTGATGTCGATTTCATCCCGACACCAAAGAACTTTAGCCCGCGATGAAATGCAAACCTGTCACATCTCATACCTCGCAGCGGATTGGCATAATCAACTAGGTTCGTGCGTTCACTGATTGGTTTGATTTAGAGGAAACTCCTTGACCTATTTATATCCAGAACTCGTATGGGTAGCTAACCAAGCCAGTGTGTCGATCCTAACAGATCGATCGATACACTGGCTCGCGAGGATGGGCTTGTACACAACACGAACCCCCACCCCCGTTCTCTGTGACCTATTAGATTCAGAAAAAAAATCGTTTGTATGAAATCATAGACACCAATCCTTCGCGACATTTGTATCCAAGAAATTCTTTTTCCGATGGAGAGAACTTAAGCAGCTATAGATCCTATTTTATGTATTCACTTGTGCACTATTAACTGAGTCTGTAGAAGTACATATACATCATTCATGTTTTCAGACAATCTACTCTTTTTTTGCAAGACTAGTTTCCCACACAGGGAACAAACATATCAGTAGATAGAGAAGATAAATGAGATAACTTCCTCGTAACACCACAATCATGTGTCGGGAGTAGTGATGCGTAACATTCTATTAGATCTTATTGTGTATGATGGCTTTGTCAAGTATACCTGTCACCGATGCTGCTCTTATTGACATAATTGCATTTTTTTCTTTTTTTAAATAAACATTTTTTTTCTCAAGGGAAAATCTGGGTTATATATACAAATTGTCTATGCTATACAGCTTAGTCCAATCAGTCAACCAGTCTAAATCTCATCTTAAAGAGGGAGAAAATACATATTTATGGGTTGTACTTTTTTCCTACGAAGTAGGCTCTCATTTGTAAATTGTCCGGTAATGAGTGAGTGAGTGAGTGAGTGAGCGAGTGAGTCCATCCGAATCCTGGGTATTTCGGTTATTGACGCGAACATTCTTTTAGGGACGATGGCTGACTATTGAATGTCGGTTCTGACGCTTGCTGTTCTCATAGTTCCACACAAACTATTTAAATTAATTAAATTTCTTGAGTTTCTCCCCATTCCGCACTTACTTGCTGGACGAATTTTGATTGGTTATGTGAAAACATCAGCCCTCGGTCATGGGTCGACTGGCAAATCACTTAGAATCGGTCTTGTATTGGGAAGCTGCTTAACAGTTACTACCGGTGTGGAGGGTAAGAATGTCCGGTGGCTAAGGGTGCCCGCCTCCTATCTTCTGACCTGCATGTCGGACACTTTTCTCCACATTGGGGACAAGTGTCCGTCCTTTGTTGCAATAGAAAAGGATATGAAAAGGGACACTAATCACCAGAACATTCTCATCCATCACACCGGTACTCTAGCCGACATGATTTAGGCTCTTCTTGACTAAATCATACACATCATGTACACTGTAAAACAATTATTTACAATTTTATGGAATATTCCAGGGATATTCCGTATCATATATGAAGGAAAATCCTCTGTTATGTAATTTTATTCATAAAATATAAGGAATCTATTCCATAACATCTTAAGAATCTCATTTAACCAACTTCTGTTCTGCGTTCCTTACTTTCTAAATGAGCGTAACGATTGTAAAGCTAAACAGACTGAAATGGAACCAGCAACAAGCTGATGAGTTCACTATTAGGTATAAGCTTGGTAACGGCATTTTTCCATTGTCATAGTTTGTAACCTTCTAAATTATCGGTGGTACACCCTCTGACATTCTCCCAACGTCAGAGTTTGTAATCTCCAAACCGTCGGTATATATGGCAATGGGGGATATACAATCTGATCCCATGAGAATGACCCTCTGACTGCACTGTGCAAAACAAAACACGCAGGGAGCATGCGCATTAGATCTGTATCCATTTGATTGACACATGGAGCATGTATCTGGGAGATGTACGGGAAAGGCACCCAGTATATCATGTAAAAGAATTAGCAAGATTATGTTAAATTATTATAGAAGAACACACGGTGTAAAGTCTTGTTCAGCTGTGACATGCTGTGCTCCCTCCGCTCCATTTACAAGCGGACGATGCTGATTGGCCGAAAGCCCTGGGCACAAAAGCGCCTCGCCGCGATTCAATCCCAGTGCAATCCGAGGGTATATCTGACAGTAGGAGATATTTAATTTGATGCCATGGGATTGGGTACAGTACCGATAAAGTAGCTTCATAGTCAATCACAATCGCTGTTCTTGCAAGTAAATTGTGTTTTGAACGACTTCCTCTAATCTGAAGATACTGCTTTAAAGTGTGTTGATTGGTCTAATTTTTACACTTTTGCGTTACAGGTGTTGATGTCTCAGCCAATCAAGATGACGAGGAGATCACAGAGAGGGAGATATTTCAGATCGAGTACGAGCCCTGTTCATCCAAGTGGGCCATTAGAACCGTTGACAACAAATACTGGTCCCTAGAAAAGTCGGGAATACAGGCTACGTCTTCTGAGATGTAAGTAAAATAAAACGTATACGTGTAAAATCTACGTATATTGCAATCTACAAAAACTTGAGTTGAGTGAAATCCAATCAAGTTTGAGTGAAATGCACTCAATTTTGAGCGAAATTCGCTCATATCTCACTCAAGTTTGAGTTCATAACTCACTCAAGTTGAGTGAAGTTGATTCCACTGAATTTAAACTCACTCAACTCATTTGAATGGAAGTCACTCAAAAGTGATTTTTTTCATTCAAGTGCTTGAGCAATCATAATAAATTAATACCCTATCAATGCTTCCCAATCTAGCGACATATCCAAAAGGGGGAGCAGATAGGATTTAATTTTGATTAGATTTGTGCTTGAGTGGGATGAATTTTCACTCTTACTTGAGTGAAATTTCATCGATTATTTTTTCATAGAGAACCGACCTGGTGTTTAGGTACAGGTTGCCAAGTTGAGGGATTGCTGCCAGACTACTTAATTATAAGGTCACGCGGTGTGCTCAGAATAACTCTTGTTTGAAATCCAATTCAGTGGTATTAGCATGAAATTGAGTGCCCGTCTCGGTTTCCCTGTCTGCATCATCGCTAGCATCTAGGTCGTGCCTAAATTTAACCAGGACGTCTTGAGGTATAAGTAAGAATGTACGTCTTTACCTATACGAGTTTACCTGTCCTATATAATCAGGGTGGAATTCTCCTTGAACTCTCATAAACACACTTCAGCTAGGTAACTTCATTAGATTGATCAAAACAAACACTAATGGATTTTTTTTCGCGTCGGCATTTATTGGTGCAAACCCTCATCCCACATTACTTAACCCATTAAAAACACGATAATGAATATCTTGAGGCAGTTTAGGTCCCGAGTAAACTTCGATGTATATGAAATCTCCCTGAGCATACCATCGCGAATTTTTGAGATTGTTTATACTGACGCTTTTCTGGTAAAGAGATCTGTAGTTTCAAGGGAATTATTTTTCGGCAAGGGGTCGGCATTTCTCACACTTGACTCGCACTGGCATCGTTTTCCGGAGCGTTACTTACAGCCAAATGATAGATATATACAACAATAATAAATTCCTCGTGATAAGAGGTTTCCCTATTCAACTAATGAGCTTTATTACGGTAGTTACAGATAAAGGGGTAAAGGATAAAGGTCTGCATGTCGGGATTTGACTGTTTGCATATAGCCGCTTGTCTGATTCAAGTATATATGCAACACTGATTGGCTATCCAAGTTGAACGACAGGAGAGATAACTCTACTCAAAGGCCAACGCGCGCCAATTTACGCTTTTTCTACTACTGGCAAACTACTACTACCAGAAGGCAAACGCCTGATTACGAACAACGAGAGTATAACAAGTACAACATGAACCGTGCAAAGCACTTAGAGCCCCTCGGCCTTGGATGTTTTCAAACAAGGACTTGGTTAAGGAACAAGCAATTAGTGGCAACAAGTAATCGGTGACAATGTTTTCCAATGGGCTTCTGTTCCGCAGCACCATGCATACTTGTATGATCGAAGTTGGGGCATATTCATTCTCAAGATATGGTAGTAACACAGGTGGGTATTGACCAAATGTGTAAGCTCAGTTAACATTGCCTTTATCATTCACACAATTAGTGACAAATTTGACATAATTTTGTCAATCTCACTAAATGGGCTTCTATTTTGCGACCACATGTATTGTATATGTGCGCCAAGTTTGGGGTTCCTAGGCATTGCCTATCTTGAGATATGATGGTAAGGAGAAAACGGTGACGGACGGACAAGGCCAAGGTCAATTTTGGCCGAGGGGTAAATTCCGAAGACTTATTCTGAGGCAATATTTGCAATTTAGATATCGAAATCCGATGGAATGTGTGCACGCTCGAGACGATTCATGGATTGCTTCATTGCCAATCTCGGTATGGAAAAGACTTCGTAAAGATTACGTGTTATTCGTTGAGAGGCGAGCTCCGTCTCCATCTTTCACCGTCCAAGTATCAGTCCGCCCTGTATAAACATAGGTAAATATATCTAAGTCTCTCGAGAAACGCATGTTGCGCAGTTTAGCTTCACCAGTTTACTAGCTCCTGATTAACCCGAGTTTCTAAAATGTCAGATGGCGAACACCGAGCTGATATTTCAAGAATTGAAACTGTGAGATCTAACGGATTAACAGCTAACTCAGGATTGAAGTATCAACATAATTTAAACGGAAACTTGTTAGTACCTCGCAAACAATTTCACCACATCACTCAAGAAATACATGGTATATGTTCACCAATTATTCCGGTCCTTTGACAATTCTAAGTGCAATATATATGAACTGTATAAACAATGATCATCGCTGAATTATTATCAAAAATGGCTTCCGGGTATTGTCGTCATCATGTACGTTCGTCCATTTGCCTCTTTTCTTGTCAACCTCTTGTCTCTATAAATAATGGACCACACTATAACGCGGCAGACAAGGAGGCTTTTCTTCAGTTTTCAGTTTTAGAAGACAACATAACCTCCAATACCTCAAGGTCGAGGGGTTCCCGCACCCTTCAGGGGTCACGTTGAAAGCCACTGTAAGAAATTGGAATAATGTTTTTGTGCAATTGATGTGCTCCAAATGATTCTATGTGCCCGACAATTTATCAGGTTTTACTTCCACTTTTTCAGCTCTTCTAAGAATTTATTCGAACTTGAATGGCAAGGGGACGGATCAGTAGCGCTAAAGTCGTCCAACAACAACTACGTGTACGCCAAACCTACCGGAAGTCTAACGGCGGCAAGCGACAAAGTGACGGAAAAAGAGAAGTTCCGTTTCACCTTAACCAATAGACCATCTTTACTATTTAAGGGAGAACATGGCTTCATCGGCTTCAAATCACAGAATATCCAGCGACCAGAGTACGTCTGCAATAAGGGCTATCACGAAATAGTCCATCTGGAACCTGGCGAAAATGGAGCATACTATTTCAAAGGTAGGCGCTACTTTCAAATATGGGCTACATACACTATTGCTATTATTTCCGTCATAAATTTGACTGTTTTGCAGGATAGTTCTTGAACTGAAGTCCTGCATATTCTATTTCGAATGGTAGAAAACGAGGGTTTCGTTGCGAGTTAGTTTCTACGCGAATTTGGCAAAGGCTCTTGAAGACGAAACTATAAATCCAGAAAAAAATTAATTCCTGCTTAAAATTCAACGAACATTTTACAAATTGAGACAAGTTCAACAAATTTCTGTTGACTTGAAGATTATATGCTAGCTTTCTGACTTTCTGGATATTAATGAATTTAACGATATTCCCTGACATCTATTTGACTGCATATACATTCTCTTCAAAACATCGTTGTAAAGCCTAATATATATTCTGAATGCAAATTCTAACTTCTGAATTATACAGTGGACCCATTTTCTCTTTTCACTTTTATCAGGTTGTAACGGTAAATACTGGCGCTTAGCTGAGGACGGAACACCATTCGCAGACAGCGATAAACCAACGCCTCTCGTATTGGAATTACGTGGACAGTCTTTGGTCACGATAATGGCGCCCAATGAATGCTATCTCAAGGGAGAGCAAAATGGGATCGTACGAGCTGTTGGAAAAGAAATTGTAAGCTCTGTGTTATGGGAATTCTAAATCGTCCTATTTGGACGAATTTATCATGTGTACTGAACTGTGCTGATCACATTACTATTATCATCATGACGAAATGCAGCAGACCGGCGTTCAGGTCTGGCAGAAGAAGACTGCTGGACCATTCCTGTTTAGCTGCTCATCGGATAGCGTGGATTTACTCGCTGTAGGTATTCATGTCGACGAATTGCAAAATTTCTGGATTTGTTCCACCCTTGGTTACTCATCTTCGTTTCATAATTGTCATTTATTTGTCAGCATTTATTTATTGTCCTCACTTGTATATTATTTTACCTATCACCGAAAAGAGGACGCGCCTGTCGTAAAATGTTCTGTATGTCATCCAGGCGAATCATCAATTACGACAACTGTTATATATATACGCACGAGTTTTTTTGGGTTTTTTCATTTCAAGTGACCATTGGCTGAAAACTAATGTTATTTTTATCAACAGTAAAGCTTAACACTACATGTATTTACTTTTCCGGATCACAGAAATACTCAAATATATTAGGATATTATTTCTCACGGACATCGTCTGGGTGATTGCTGAAGGTTTTCTCTAGAATATTGGTCATACAACAATCAAGACAACGAGGTGGGAGCTATGCATCGAAACAATATTTTTATAGGATTCAATACATATTACTTATATAATTATATCTGCCCTCTAACAGCTTCAGGCGCCTATATTATCTCATTTTACTAACATTGGAGGTCAACGGACAAAATATGGGTTAGATCTAGTAAGTTTGTTAATGTAAACGAAGAGAGAGGATTAAAACTCGCTTCTCTGTCCAGCAAGCTGTACTCTCCATACTGGTGCTAAAATAGGAAAGAATATAGAAAGGGGGACGTCTGATCTGGAGGAAATCTATCCCTCATCACCAGTTTATTACTTTGTTGTATACTGTAAAAGATAGACCTAGATTTGAAGGCATACACATTGTTTGCATTCCTTTAGGATTGGGGCGGCCTCTACGGCTTCGGCAGACACATTATTAGCATTCCTTTAGGATTGGGGTGGCCTCCGTGGCTTCTGTTGACGGAGAAAACATGGTTGCTGATTAGAGAAGACGTATATCGCAACAGTAAATATGAGGGTACTGCTGTATTATGTATTATATAATGGCAAACATTTTTTAGTTTTAGTTTGTTGTCCATCTCCCTACTGTTCCCTATTGTAATATAGTATAGATATACAAAGGTATTTTAAACAAGTCCAGGTTTGGGCATGAACGTCATTTGTTCAACGGCCAACACACATGGCAATGTAGAAATATTGACTCCTGTTGTCATCAGTTTAATATATGTGATATAGTATAGAATAACGTAGACAATTAAAAAACTCAGCGACCTGGATTACACCTATTAAGCTATCACCTGAGTAATCCTCCAATGACTGCAACTCAAACCAATCTTCTAACCAATGGTTGTCAATTCTCTCGAATGGGAGATCACAATTACCCAATCAGAATGGGGTGTGAAGATTGTATTTGACATGCGATGTGCAATCGTAGTAGCAGCGAGTTTAGGTAGCACTTTGCTACCAATAGAAGGGTATGAAATGTCATGGGTAAATTTATTGTAGAGGGGGGAACTTTTCCACAAGCTAACTCACTGAGACAGCTGTAGATTGAAGAAAAGGTTTGTGTGACTGTGGATATACTGTCACACGTTCTGCTCACACTGTACATATTTGTATTTTGTAGCTAGATTTATATAAATATATATATACATATACAACTATTCAGGGCTGGGAGCAGATATATTCTACCACGCCTCTGCGTTGCTGCTCTCTGGCACTATCGCCTGGATGAATGTTTTTTTATCATCATTCTAGGGGATTTGGTCACAATGACCATGGACATTTTTTTGCTAATTCATAATAATAACCGTTAATATTTTGCCAATGAACAGTAACAATTGGCGACATATGTGGTCCAAGAACTTACCGGAGATATATGTGTGGTCCCTATGTTACGGAGACCATTTCATGAAGGTAAAACGAGGTTTTAACTCGGGATATTTGTATTCCATCAAAAAAACGTATCGCTTTCTTGCCTCAGCGTATATGCCATGAAACACCGATGCCACATTATATCTGTGGAAATGCAAAATAAAGCATATTTAAAATATGACCAATTTGGTTTGTCTCTCTTGTTTACTGAACTATATTTGTCTACTTCAGTTGATAATTTGGCTCAGGCGGGATGTCAATCACTGTTGAGTATGTAGTTTCGGAACCTCCAATCAAATTGCTCCTTTTCGTAACTTGCCATCCCATTGGCTTGGATTTATTCATAACATTAATAGGTGAAGTCGCCTACAGGCATGGTTTTTGATCAGTTGAACACGGCTGCATGTAAGTGAGATAGCTTGAAGGCAGTAACAGTATGAGCGATGGAAGTGAAGATAGTCGATTTTAAAACTAAAGAAAGCTTGTACTTTATCCACCCAAATTTAATGTCGCTGATGACTGTCGAGGAAAAAATCATTTGGAGCTCCGTTATTATGTACCGGTATCCCGTGTATGAGGATTTAAAACTGTTTTGATCATGGATGGAAGCGATGTTTTGGTCAGTGCTGCACCTCTCATCTGCGATAGTCCGTCTATATGGGTATGCAGGGACTGTTTAATCGGAAAACGTTGAATTGTATGCCTCTATGTTTAAACTTCTTGTGAACCTATATTTTAAGACACAATATGACTTTAAAAAAAAAATAATCAAATGGGCACTGTAAATATATGCCGAGTTAATTTTATAGGCTCTATAGGGAGTCAATATTTAGCCAGCGGTATTGATTCCAAACGAATCGCCATCTCGATTGGTCAAGATATCATGAATTCACTGACTGCCAGTATTCGAAACGTGCCGGATAAATGGTTCACTCGGGACTTCAGGAAATAACGTAATATTTGTTTGGACCGTTAATAGGCTGGCAATTTTAGACTGATGTGTCGAGTTAGAGATGGTTACACGGACCGGATTAACTAAACTTGTTCACTGATTAACTTCGAGGATTCAGGCACGTCCCAACCCAAGTCTTTTCAACACACGGGCTTAGCGCATAGCAATGAAACAATGCATAATATGTTCAGTGCAACCCCTGCAACGGCCAATCGATTAACGGGCGTGACTTGTTAAATTGACTTCAAGGTTGATTGCGGTGTTTCTGACATGCTGGTGGAGCAAACCGATAGCCAAAGGGCAAAGAGTTGGAAACTGTTTCATTCAGGAGCAAGGATTTCCGACTTTCAGGAGACGATAATTTCATAGATTTTTCGCTTCCACCAGTAATGTGCTGATTCGTTGGGACAATAAACATATAAATCTAATGATATTTTTGTTCAGCTAGAACTGTATGTTGTCGTATTTTATTTTATTGACTATTCGACGGTGCCACGTCCTATTTTCTCTCGGATGTCTTAGCAAGGTATAGAAAAACGGCCAACAAGATATAACTGTTGGCAGAAACAGAACCTCAGGATGATCTGCTGTAAACCCTATCGGAGATCACGAATATCCTATATCCAAGAGAGGGCGAAAGGAGAAAACGCCGAGAGTAACACCGGTTTAGTCTCTGAAAGTCTCCGTCTTAGGTTCATGACGGCGAGAACATCTGCTGTACTCTGATCCACCTGAAGCGCATAACTAGAATACCATGGCTTTACATAAGCAGTAGTTTGTTTTGCTTGTCCACAAAACGTTTGTCCACAAGATCAGGTCCGTGTAATCAGTGTGATCTAATCGGTGCGCAATGTTTTCAAGTTATCTAAATACCTTAACTCCAAAAGAACTTCCCAAAGCGGTAGGCCTATATGCGACATGAACTCGACTGTGTCGCTAGACGCTCCTTCCTTTTGTCGCATATGCTGACGGCTGCAGACAACTACAATCTATAGGAACGAGCGTGTTTATCAATGTGACAATCTGTGCGTCTGGTTTTCTGCGCTCAAAGGCCGATAATAATACGCTGAATTAGAGCTATCTTATGCTAATTCCGTTAAATCGGCTTTAAGACAAGGGTCTAGTGAGATGGCGGCTTTTAGGGGGAAATCAATGGATGATAGGAGATAGAACGAGGACATATGTAGACACTAGCTGCCAATGTCGGGCCAGCCGCTCGGAGTGGCAATGAGAAAGCTCTCCTCAGGGAACAGAAAGAGTGCAGTGTTTAACTTCAGGGATAAAGATGATCCAGGCATGCTAATCCCTAAATGCCCTGTAAACCTTTGGCTCGAACTGGGGTTCTAGATGATTTTTTATAATAAATGGGTAATTAGGCATTACGAAACAGAAAAGCTGGAGATATGGCAGATTCTTCACATATATACGAATTCGGGATGGTGCATGTACTGGATTATGAGCTTCCAGTAGAGCTAAACAACACAGAGTGACACAACGTTTTGGCTCAATACAACATATTTTAGATTGTTGTATATGAATACGTATTTGCGTATGGATGCCCGGGCATTCACACACAAACACGAGTTACTCGGACATACGAACAATTTGGGACAATCAATTAAGCAGACAATTTCGCAAAATAGTCTACAGGGTTATGTGCCAAATTTGAAGTTTGTTGGCACTTTGGGTCCATTCTTGGCAACAAGGCTAATTTAATCCTAAAATTTGTGTAGATCAAGAATTTTAATGCTGCCACTATTATCGTCAACCTCCAGGGTGGACATTTTGAATTTCAAAATGGACGCCATCTGAAATCTATTTTCGCCAATATAACATTACCTAAACGAGAAATGAGCATCATTCCAGCGCCTACACCCATATTTGCAGGGTCGGTGCATCACCTGATGGCACCATGGGCTTCTTAAGCGATCGGCCATCTTGGATTTCAAGATGGTCACTATGTGAAACCTATTTTTGTCAATACTTCCTCATCTAAACTCGCGATGATCTTTGTTCCTGTTGCTACATCCACATTTTAATATTCAAGGCTTCGGATGGTATACACTTTACTCCAGTATGTAGTGGTGCATGTGTTCAAAGTGTTCATCTCGCGTCCTTTGCCTTCGCAACAATTGCTGCTTTGGCGTTTGTCTTGAAGATGCTTCTTTATGCAACTACTTTCAGTGATCACAACCTATTCACTGACATTTACCATATAATCCATAGTACAACTGGGATGGCTTCCACAAAGGCTCGAAGACCGCTCCTCTACTGCATCCTCTCATTTCAGAGGCTGTTATGGCATGCCATTTTATCAGGGTGGCTATCTTCTCTACACAGTAATGCTGCTTCGCCTTCATGATCAGATCTTCTACTCAGATAAAGTGGAAAGTCAGATGTCTCACGAGCAGATACGGACTAATCTCAGGTCTCGACATTGCCGGACTTCTATCGTCGAGCTATCGTTTGTCTGCCATTGCACTGTCAGATAGATTGGGTCAAATTGACAAGGTATTTTGGGGTATAGATGTGACGTACTGGTACCCAAAGAGTTTGTGTCAAATTCCATTTTGACCCGAAAATGACCCAACTGTTTTGGGTACGTCACGTCTCTTCCCAGCAAAAAACAATCTAAACCTTAAAGGATCCAAGTCCTACAGGATATATCAAAATCCTATGGGATCAATTTCTCCTGGTTTTTCAAAATCCTATAGAAGTGTTTTAATCCTCCAGGCTCCATATGATCGACTCTTCCTTTAGGATGGGATATTTTGCAAAGAGTTCCTATGAGAAATCTGTGATGGATGCAAGGATTGTAAAGAGCAGACTCTGACACGAATCACATTTAGAGAAAATACATCATTTGTTTCAAACGCTGAACACTCTACGATCAACGATGACACAACTCAGTAAGGGAGAGAAGCTTTCTAGATTAGCTGGCCTTTATCCAAAAAGTTGATGCAAAATTGGGGAAAGCCCAACT
This sequence comes from Hanleya hanleyi, assembly GCA_036873755.1. NCBI lineage: Eukaryota > Metazoa > Mollusca > Polyplacophora > Lepidopleurida > Hanleyidae > Hanleya > Hanleya hanleyi. The sequence continues at coordinate 88,448 of JAVTVY010023675.1, forward strand.
TTCAAGCAGTACCCAAGTGTTCTTGAATTTGTTCATATAAATCATGCATTGACCCCGAAGATGTTGGTGTAGCCGCTAAAGCAAAGTTCCTGACTCGTTCAGGTAAATGAGATATTGACGAGAAAAAGTTGCGGATGACGGCCATCTTAAAATCCAAAAGTGCCGCCATTAAAGTATGTCTGTTGCGTCACCGTCTGAAGCTTCACTCCTGGAAATGTGGGTATAGTCATTGGAATCAAGTTCATAATGAGTTTACGTAAGGATATATTGGCCAAAATATGTTTCAAATGCCGGCCATCTTGGAATACAAGATCGCCAAAGTTACGAGATGTCTACGGAGCCACCATATGAAGTCCTGCCCCTGAAAATGTGGATGTAGCCACTTTTTGATTGACAAAAATAAGTTTCAGATGGCTGACATCTTGAAATCTAAGATGACCGCCATTGGAAAAAGTCTATAGTGCCACCAACTGATGTCTTGATCCTGTAAATGTGGGTATAGCCAATGGAATCAAGTTCATAAAGGGTCTAGATATGGCGATATTGGCTAAAAGCAGTTTCAAATGGCGGTCATCTTGGAATACAGGGTCGCCGATGTTTCGAGATGTTTGCGGAGCCATCATATGAATCTCTGCCCCTGAAAATAT
>JAVTVY010023677.1:0-96493 GCA_036873755.1 Hanleya hanleyi
AGAATAATGTGATTAACCTCGTCAACCTGTAGAGTACTTAGTGCACCATAATCAAGTTCTCTTATACCAAATAAAATTGTACTTGGATTGAGCTTAATTCTCATTTGGATACGTGCCGCTATTGCATTTTCCACCTCTGACCAGAGGTGCTCGACTCGTTTACAATGCACAAAGAAATGTTCAATAAAATTCACTTCATTTGTTATATATACAGGACATTTGTTGGTGTCGTGTTTTCCCATTTTGTGCAACAAAATACCAGTCGAATATATATTGTGCAATATTTTCCACTGCAATACCCATAATCTCACTTTCTTACAACATTTGAAAGGAATTTTGTAAAGTACTTCATCGATATCAATATCATATTTTCTTATTTAAAACCGACTATACCACCTGGCATAACAGATTTTGTTTTACATATTGGTATAACTCTTCGAAAATATTTGGCACGACAACTCGCAGCAACCTCATCGCAAAAGTAAAGACGACCTCTTTCAGGTGGAGCAGGTAACGTATAACTGTTCTTCCAAACCTTAGGAATAGCGACTTTCAAAGCGTTGTATTCGAAAATTCTCATGGTCCAACTATATTAACAATCTGATCATAACTACACATTTTATTGTTGTCAAAAACATGTTTTATTCCAGTTGTACCTTGTTTAACCCAGTCCTTGAAGTATAACGGTTTGTTATTATATAATACAAATTTATTATTAAAAAGCAACTGATCTCGGATTTGGTGCGTGTCTTATTCCATTATTAATTTGAATAGAATTAAAATGATATGTGAAATAAACGAATGTGGATTATGTAATTAGAGTATCTATAGGTGTATTAAGAAGACCATCATTTATTCATGTGGTTTGTGAGCGTACTATTTAAGTTGGGTTTTCAAAATGTATCTAAAATTGACATTATAGCTGCGAGACACGTGGTGCGTTTTAGGCCTGTTTTGTTAAACCAGAACGTCAGATGGAGTCAGGCATAAGGTGTGATATTTTTCAATCTCGATGCGTGCTTGTGCGAAACAAAAGTGAAATAGAATCATAAATCTGCATACATTAAGTTCCGATTTATATCCGGGAAATGCTTAGAACTCATCGGTAGGACCCCGGATCTTCCGAAGCCTATATGCTGCCACCGGATCCTCGCTTGTTGGACTGGGAGGATTCGCTTCAATTTTTGTGTAAATGAATCGTATCGGTATCATATTGGTTTCTGGTGTTCCATGACGTAAAGTTCATCGTTTTGTATGCTCCAACTATAACTAGAAAGCCAAATGGATTCAGGCATGATGTGTGATTTTTTCAATATCGATGCGTGCTTATGCGAAGCAAACGTGAAAATAGAACCATAAATCTGCATACATTATGTTTAGATTTATTTCCGGGAAAACGCTTAAAACGCATCTCAGGCGATCTATGTCCTCGGAGTTTCCGGGGCCTTGGCGGCCCCTGGACCCTCGCCAGTTGGGCTGTGATTTCCTTATTTTAGCTTTGTAAATGAATCGTATCGTTACGCGTATTGGTTTCCAATGTTACATGACGTAAAGGTCATCGTTTTGTATGCGTCAAATACAACTAGAGCGACAGGAGATGTGATTTTTTTCTTCAATATCGAAGCTTGTTTATATAAATGCGAAACAAACGTGAAAATAGAACCATAAATCTGCATACATTATATTCAGATTTATTTCCGGGAAAACGCTTAGAACGCATGTCCGGCAATCTAGGACCCAGGAGCTTCAGGGGCCTAGGCGGCCCCTGGACCCTCGCCTGTTGGACTGTGATAGTAGACTCCCATATGAATTTTCGCTGGATCCTCCCTTGTTATGGGACGCCAGTTGCTCAAGTCATCCCATTACCTTTATTCGAGAGGGTAATAATTCCTCGTTTTTGTGAGGAAGACATTGTCTCCTTTTCGCCAGCTGCATTGAATGATTCAACAAACATAAATTTGATTTTATTCCAGAAAATCCGTTCCTGAAGATGATCCATTCTTCATTTTAATTAGTGCTTCTCCGGCTTCTTGTACCAAGATTTCGCCATCACCGCTATTTTTCTCTGCCTCAACTAATAGCAGAATGTTCAACCCTTCCAAGAAGTTTTCAAAATTGTCTTGCTCATTTTGAAATTCTGCTTTTTCGGAATAAAACGTATCCTAAAAATTTTACTGAGTTCCAAGTATTTTGTTAGTATCTGAAATAATATCCCCTTTTGTTTACCTTAGAAAGTGAATATGGCGGTGTAGATGGACTGACGTAGAGAAATGGTACTATCAGGAAAAGAAGGGAAGTAACTTTGTATGAGGAATGCAAAGTGGTCTCATTATCACGCTTTTATGCCACTGCATGAAGCTCCGAAGACTTCTTTGTATTTTATCTAGTTTTAGCACTCACAATTATTTTCGACAGTGCTACTTCGTCTCCCGTCCCAGCTTTCCTCGTATTCTGCCCCGCGTCCCGCATCCCAGTTCGCCAGTAGCACTGGCCATGCGTAGCATATCACATTGTGTCCCGTGTCCCGCGTCCCAGTTCTTCTACCATACATTCGCACTCTACATATACTGTACATAACTGCGGATAAACGAGGCATGCTTGTAGCTGTAATTTCTCCAGCGTCCCATGTCCCGCGTCCCAGTTCATCTGTGATATACGCTCGCATCTTAGAACATATCGTACCAACTATAATATATCAGTACAACCTTGTTTAGCTGTCCCCTGTCCCGCGTCCCAGTTCTCCTGTCATATATAATACATAGCTTACGGGTCCAATATCCTGCATCCCACGTCCCAGCTCTAATGTACCTCTACATTCTTATGATGTATCTCTTAGGTGTCCCATGTCCCGTGTTCCAGTTCTCCTGTCGTATATACACACTTACATCCTACCTAATATTGGATGTATAGGCCTACGAGACAAGCGTTCTGTTTCGCTCTTTTGGTAAACTCATTTGCCCCCACCCACTCACTCTCTAATGTATATTCATACTATCTATACACTAAATACATATATATATACACACACATATATCTATATATATATTGGTGAAGTATATATATAAATCTATATATATTGGTGAAGTCTTACACCAAAGGCTTGCCACGCAAATGGTCGCTTGCATTTCCATACTTTCGTTACAGCAGTTTTTAACGTCGTTTCTGAGTGGACACCCCAGTCACACTTACTCCTCTTAATCCATGACATTTTGCTTACAGAACACGTGTCCTGTGTCACAATGATGTGTGTCACATCAATCTGCCCGTTACAATATTGGAATTGTCAAAATTATCAATCTTACAAAGCCTGTTTTTGTCTATACCTTTTGTTAAGTGTTCACTAGTTCCATTGTATCTATATGCGTATATTAGCCCGAAAACATCGGCTAAGGAGTCTATTTTTTTTTTTGGTTGTTGCTTACCCCTTAGCCCGAATCACTTATACAGACCGAAAAGGAAAAAGATAAATAAGACGTCAGTCGCTCGACATCTTTAACTGCACACGGCGTGGGGAATTGAGACAGAGGCACAAAAAGCATTTTATCGAATAAATAATATGTTTTGGCATCTCCAACACTATGACAACCACCTAATGACTCCTTTAATTAGATGTAATCTGCCATCAAACACGGATTTTGTCAACAAAACCATTGTGTTTCTTTCTCCATAGTTTACAGGGACATGCGCAGAATGGGGTTGACCTTTCGACTCACGTCATCAAGAAATGGGTCATGTTGGTTTTAAACCAATAGCGACGTGTGTTTATTCACGTGATCAGAAAGGTCACGAGATCAAAATAGCGAAGATCATATTCTCACAAGATGTCAGAAAAGTGCGAAAATGTTAAAATCAATGGAGGTTTTTTCTCACACATTTGATCATATTTTGTCAGCATCAAAACAGTCGTGATAGATTAGATGGTACATGGACAAAGAAGCTCAGGTCGGTCAAACTGTATCAAATTGGCATATTTTTTCTCTCCCGTTTGTTATTTTCGTCACCGAAAAGCTGCTTTTCGCAAGATAAATTTTTATCGCCAAAATTTAACCCACCCTCGATCTGGGCTGTGATAGGAATGCCACGCCCCCTTACCTATATTCACCTATCACAGCCAGAGTTTCTGGGTTATGTGTATATGTTTCACCACATTGTTACCTGCGGCACGCAGGTCTACGGGAGGCTCGCGTTGTTGTTACCTGCGGCACGCAGGTCTACGGGAGGCTCGCGTTGTTGTTGTTCTTCTTCTTCTTGTTCTTGTGACTTTTTGAAATGCGCATGCGCTAAGAGAGTGTGATCTCTGCCACACTTTTCTTTTCAACCTGCGATCTCACATGACAGCACTGTCTTCAAGCGCGTTTGAATTCATTTGCAACTATATTCGGTGGAATGATTTATTGCTTCGTTCATTATTATATATGAGAATAGTGTGAATAACGTCAAAGGACCTACGAAGTAGGGTAGGCATTAGGACTCCGCCACGCAATGAACTCTTGGACCCCCAGTTGAAATCCTGCCAATATTAAGATGGGCACGGCCCAAGTTAGAATCATCAAAAGTAGATCCACTCGAAACATGCTGGCAACAGTCACCGAATGCACCTTCATGCCCAGTGTGAATAACGTCACAGGACATAAGAAGTAGGGTAGGCATAGATGCACGCTGAACTCTTGGACCCCCAGTTGAAATCCTGCCTATATTAAGATGGGCACGGCTCAAGTTAGATTCCCCAGTGATTTTAATCAAAAATCACCAGAAATTTTCATCAAGAGTAGGTCAGCTCGAAACATGCTGGTAACAGTCCCCTGATGCACTTTAATGCCAAAAATCAAGGTTCTAATATCAACGGTAACACTCAGATATAACATATCTCTCAGATATAACATATATATAAATATTAATATTCATGTCACTGTTCCATTGTTTCTGTAGTTGTATTCCTCTTAAAAGTTTGTACTCTGCCTTTGACTGGTGTTTGTACAATAAAATCTTGAATCTTGAATGCTTATTTTGCCGACGAAAGGATTCAGATGGACTCACTCATTACCGGACAATTTCAAATGGTAGCCCACTTCGAAGAGACGGAAATGACTATGTAGTATTTAATGAGTTGGACACCCCTGTGCGTGAACAATACCTCGCAGTCGTGCAGTTATATTGTGCACTTTCGGTTGCATGACATTTGGCAAATAGCTATTTTGAATGATTCTCTTTCAGAACATAGCCTCTCTATCCTCATTCTCGCAAGCCAGGGCCTTGATTCGCTGGTATTGATGTTCCCGTCCTCTTCCGCACTCAGAATCCCTTTAGAATAGCATTAATCACTTCCGTAAATTCAATACTTATGTGTATCAGCAGACAATGCGCAAAAACATATTACATTTGACATCATTCTCTCAAGTCGGAGCCCATTTTTGCTAGAATTTACTGGTTCTATACAAAATTTACGTTACTTTGTCAATCAGTTTACGTCATATATAGCAGATACTGGCCATAAAAACGATGTTGACCTCGTGCCCAAAAGCTAGGGCCTTTGTTTTCCTGGAGGAGTTTTCGAGTTTGATTTTGATACTTCGCATTGACTTTAACTTGGCAGTCATTTTCGCGAATGCAACAATTTGATGTATCAAAAGATAATAACGAGAATTCGACATCATTCTCTTACACACGGACCTTGTTTAGTGAACTAGCCCCGAAACTTCGCACTTGAATCACCTTCGGAATGACAAACATATTCGCAAATTGAGCATAGGAAGATATCCATAGCTACTGACTAGAAATGTTTCTTGTTTGCAGAATTTGATTTTAAAGAAAAGAAATTAATAAAATTAGCAACCTTCGGAAAGGCTTGGCCGAACATGTCAGATGAGGTGATATTTCCTAAGAATGAAATAGTTAATCATTTATATAGAAGAAGCAAACCATGTCTTGGTATTGACTTGCTGCGTGGAAAAGAGTGGCAAGGAATTTAGTTCGCAGATGATAACGAACGTAAATGCAGAAACTTAATTATTTTAATCGAATATCAAGACTGTAACAGGCTTCAATTTGAATAGTGAAAAAATGTCATTATGCCTCTTGGACAGTTCGATAAAGCCTTAAATCCCATTCCGTAGTTTCACAGATCGAAGTGATAGACCTCATACTAAATTTATTGAAAAATAACTTTGAAGGAAATATAAATTTTCCATTTTGATCGGCAAATTAAGCGAGAAGGGAGACTGAAGAGCGCAGATTTTCGCGCTATGACTAATTCCTCGAAATTTGTTTGGATTTCCGAATATTTGAAAGCCTTTTTGATTTGCAAAAAGTAACGACTGACACGAATGTTTTGAAACACTACTTTGGCATACACGATATTTGTACCAAAACATTGCCAAAGCGATCATGGTGAGTTCGTCTGTCAATTCAGTATAGACGGCACGGCCGAGTCAAAATCGTCGGATTTTGAATGGGGAAAGTGAATATATATATATGGTATCAGAACTATTACGCAATCCCTACATTTGTGGGTTAAGTTGAAAACTACTTCCATTGGCATAAAAACACTGGCAGATGGCGCTTTTTTTCTACAATTACCACTACCTCCGCTGATATGTCTTTCACTGTATTATTGCCACTGCCGCAGGTTTTGACTACAATGTAGTCATTTCTCACTTGTTCTTGTTGTTGTTCTTGTTCTTGTGACTTTTTGAAATGCGCATGCGCTAAGAGAGTGTGATCTCTGCCACACTTTTCTTTTCAACCTCCGATCTCACATGACACCAGTCTTCAAGCGCGTTTGAATTCATTTGCAACTATATTCGGTGGAATGAATTATTGCTTCGTTGATTTCCGTTCAGACTTCAATTCTCTTACGTCAGTCGCTTTAAAGCTGTCGGTCGTCACATCAGTCACTGTCTTCAGATATTACCATTTTCATTGAACAGTATGCAGATGTATACACAATTTAAGATCCTTGGATTTCTTATATACCAAAGAAGATGAGCCGCAACCTTGTCGGTGGTTCAGCTAATTTGCATACAGTCCCAGGCGACTGTCTTAGAAAGTAGAAAAATAAGTTCACTACTTCTAGTAATCATTTTATCTACCCAATCTAGATAAAACACAAATTGGCGAAGAAGCATAACAAGTAACGCATTATCATTATGATTAACATTGAATAATACTTGGTATCAAATTATAGATCATGCATCATAAAAACAAACGCAACAATTACGTTTCAGAAGTAAGCGGAACAACTCAGCAACTTTCACCGAATAAAGATGTTTAACTTTACCCCCAAGCAATTCGCATATATGGAAATATGTTTTGAAAGGAAGAATAACTTAACCCTCTGTGGGAATCGAAACAATGACCCTCCAATCCCTGGACTTGCACTTAATGTCTTAGCTATACCGACTCATTGATAATACTCAAAACTGACTTTATGCGCAAACGGTTTTATAATACATAAATGACTATGTACTATTTAATGAGTCCGACAACCCTATGCGCGAACAGTACATCATAGTTATATTGTGTACTTTCGGTTACAAGCATGAAATTTGGCACATAGCTATTTCGAATGATCCTCTTTCGGAACCAGTCCCTCTATCCTCATTCTCGCAAGCCAGGGCCTTGCTTCGCTGGTATTGATGTTCTCGTCCTCTTCCGCACTCATAATCCCTTTAGAATTGCATTAATCACTTCCGTAAAATCAATACTTATGTGTATCAGCAGACAACGGGCAGAAACATGTTGCATTTGACATCATTCTCTCAAGTCAGAGCCCATTTCTGCTAGAACTTACTGGTTCTACACTTCACAATTTACGTTACTTTGTCAATCAGTTTTACGAATGAAATTACGTCATATATTAGCAGATACTGACCATAAAAACGATCTATTTGACCTCGTTGTCAATGTCTTAGCTATACCGACTCATTGATAATACTCAAAACTGACTTTATGCGCAAACGGTTTTATAATACATAAATGACTATGTAGTACTTAATGAGTCCGACAACCCTATGCGCGAACAGTACATCGTAGTTATATTGTGTACTTTCGGTTACAAGCATGAAATTTGGCACATAGCTATTTCGAATGATCCTCTTTCGGAACACAGTCCCTCTATCCTCATTCTCGCAAGCCAGGGCCTTGCTTCGCTGGTATTGATGTTCTCGTCCTCTTCCGCACTCATAATCCCTTTAGAATTGCATTAATCACTTCCGTAAAATCAATACTTATGTGTATCAGCAGACAACGGGCAGAAACATGTTGCATTTGACATCATTCTCTCAAGTCAGAGCCCATTTCTGCTAGAACTTACTGGTTCTACACTTCACAATTTACGTTACTTTGTCAATCAGTTTTACGAATGAAATTACGTCATATATTAGCAGATACTGACCATAAAAGCGATCTATTTGATCTCGTTGTCAAAAGCTAGGACCTTGATTTCCTTGAGAGTTTTTTAAATTTATTTTGATACCTTTCATATTGACTTGGAAGTCATTTTCGCGAATGCAATAATTTGATGTACCAAAAGATAATAACGAGAATTCGACATGATTCTCTTATACACACAGACCTTGTTTAGTGAACTAACCCTGAAATTTCGCACTTAAATCACCTCCCGAATGACTTAATGACAAACATATTCGCGAATTGATTATAGGGCGATATCCATAGATACTGGCAAGAAATGTTTCTTATTTGCAGAATTTGACTTAAAAAAAAAAATTAATAAAATTATCAACCTTCGAAAAGGCTTGACCAAACATGTCGGATGAGGTGATATCTCCTAAGGATGAAATAGGTAATCATTTGTATAGAAGGAGCAAACCATGTATTGATATTGGCTTGCTGCATGGAAAAGAGTGTCAAGGTACCGTATTTAGTTTGCAGATGATAACGCACATAAATGCAGAAACTTAATTTATTATTCTAATCGAATATCAAGACTGTCACAGGCCTCAATTTGAATCGTGAAAAATGTCATTATGCCTCTTGAACAGTTCGATAAAGCCTTCAACCCCATTCCATAGTTTCACAGATCAAAGTGATAGACCTGATAATAAATTCATTGAAAATTAACTTTGACGGAAATATAAATTTTCCATTTTGCTCGGCAAAGTAAGCGAGAAGGGAGACTGAAGAGCGTAGATGTTCGCGCTATGATTAAATCCTTGAAATTTGTTTGGATTTCCAAATATTTGAAAGCCTTTTTGATTTGCAAAAATCAACGGCTGAACGGAATGTTTTGAAACTTGGAATTCACGATACTTGTACCAAGACATTGCCAAAGCGATTATTGTGACTTCGTCTGTCAATTCAGTATAGACGGCACGGACCAGTCAACATCGTCGGATTTTGAACGAGGAAAGCGAATATATATATATTGTGTCAAATCTATTAGTCAGTTCCTGCAATTGTGGGTTAGAAGTTGAAAATTACTTCCCTTGGCATGAAAACACTTGCAGATGGCGCTTTTTTTCTACAATTACCACTACCTCCGCTGATATGTCTTTCACTGTTATTGCCACTGCCGCAGGTTTTGACTACAATGTAGTCATTTCTCACTTGTTAATATACAACCAGGTCAGAAAATCACTCACTGCCTGCACACATGTGAGGTATCCAATGAAAGCTCTCACTCTGCAGGATTTCACCGTAGTAGTAATTCAGCAAGTGGGGTACCTTTCGGTGTGGGTTGACCTTGTGACGACATTTACCGCTGGACCTGTAAAAGCCAAAGTACCCATAATTCCAGAGGATGATGTCACTGCAAGAAGCGCAGATGAGAGTACTCCCTCAGCAGGTCGACATCATACTGAGGTAATTCTGGATGAGTTTTGACCTTGTGACGATGTCACGGCAAGAAGCGCAGGTGACAGAGTAGCCGCTCAGTGTGTGAACATCATATCGAGGTCACTTCTGGATGAACTCTGACCTGTGACATCACAGCGCACTTACTAGGAAGGTATGTTTAGGAGACGTTTTCTTTAATAACAGTGTCATATGTGGTATCCAACAAAAGCTCTCACTCAGTTCAGACATATACTCGCTGAACAGGCTATCATAAAGTAGAATACTCAATACAACTCTTTCAAGGTGTAGAAAATATAAAGTAGTTTTATTTCCATAATTGGCAGTATATTGCTATCAGGGTAATGTACTGATCAGTAGACAATATATTTGAAACCACAAAGATATCACCTTACAGATTATAGACAGGAATAATCAGTTCTTATGTAGCATGACCCAGGTTCTATGATAGATCTGTCAGAGTGGGTTACCTCCCTTGTCTTGAACTCCGTGACAAACGTCCACTCCACTGATAACAGCACATAATATATTCATGGTGATAATGTTGTATATTGAAATACCCTTTTCATACAGTTCAACAATATGGAAGTTATAAATTTGGAATAACATGAGAACAAGATATAGAGGAGAATGAGAGATGGAGGAGAATGCGAGACAGTAGAGAATGAGAGATAGAGGAGAGATTGAGAGATAGTGGAGAATGAGAGATAGTGGAGAATGAGAAATAGTGGAGAATTAGAGAAGAAAGAGAGATAGTGGAGAATGAGAGATAGAGAAGAATGAGAGATAGAGGAGATTGAGAGATAGAGGAGAATGAGAGATGGAGAAGAATGATAGATAGTGGAGAATGAGAGATAGTGGAGAATGAGAGATAGTGGAGAATGAGAGATAGAATTCACTGATTTATGGCTGATAGAACAATATGGAATTTATTTCACTTATATTACTGGTACCATCACAACAGTTGGTGCCAAAATTTAAGTAGTATGGTACACAAGGGGTTGAACGACTAAACTCCATACATGATCTTCTGGTTTGGAGACAAGTCAAATTCCTTTTGTGTGAAGATGACAACAAATATAGAAATGCTGAACACCTCTTAAAAATTCGCTGATTTTCATGGAAGTTATCACAGTTATCCTTCAAAACACCTAGAAAATTGATAGTTGGAATAATTCATTATGTTTTATCATTAATCCTGTTAAGGTTAATAAGCACCTGTAGGAATACTGTGTCAACTATCATCCAAAGTGACCCACGCTGAGAGGGTGTGCAGATTAGTCGGTGGAACATGAAATGACGAAACTGGGATTATCCGACTCAATATGGATGAATAATATAATGTGTGTACCTTGAAATAATAGAATAGGTCATCCTCACCACTCTACTACAAGGTTAACCAGCCATTAAAATGAAATAATTATAATGCCCTAAGAATCCATCATAAAACAAAAATACCAATTTTCATCAGAATAAAATAAACAGTTACATTTTTAACAAAGATATTATGATTTATCTCCGAGCCATGTATCAAAAATGTTCACTGAGCAATAAAATACAACCTCCGACAGAGACGATACAATAAAAAAGATGCTGTAGAATGATACTGAACAATTCAAATTTAACAAATTATTCTTCTTTCTTACACATATCATTATGATGCAAATATAATATTAACATGTTTATACAGGAATAGTCCAAATAGAATGGTGTTAGTGCCAGCATATATCATGCTAGTGCCATATGACTAGCACTAAATCAGACAGGTGATTCAGTAACAATAATTTAGCATTTCATACCAATATTACATACTAATTCTTGGTTCAATTTTGTGCATGGGCATGATGATGATTGGATATAACATAATATTTGCATAAAATATTGTTTAATCATCTCTGAGAAAGATTTGGATTAATGGCATTGTATTAAAAGCAGTCCTGGAAAACATAGTAAATAATTTGAGCCTTCAGTCAGCTAACATAATGCAAGGAAAATAAACTTCCAATAGAGATTCAACAGAATTATTCCACTAAATATAAACTTGGCAAGTTTAATGTTGTCCACATATTCCACATTTAAGAGAATGAATGAATATAATGTAACTTCAATCTCAACAATATGTCTGTCATATCATGACGTTTGGGTCCAAATTTTTCAGATATCATATGTGAATGGGGGGGGGGGAGAAGGAAGGTTCAATGTCACACTGACTCAAAGTTATTTCACTCATAAGGGAACAGCCAGTTTTAGAGGTGGAGAACCCATCGCCTGTAACTGGCAAACTTTCACATATGCACCAGCGAGGCTCGAACCCATGCTTGTTCAGCAGTGTGAGTCTAGTGATCACCAGCGAAATGCCTTTGACCACTCGTCCACTGAGTGCCCCCTATGTGAGAAGAGAAAGGCACTCAATGTATTCACCAGGGGTGGGAGGGGGATCAGCTGATTTCAGTGTTATGAAGACATTTCTGTTGATCAGTCCTGATCAGACAATGGTGTGGAGAAGATATGGTCTGGAATAGGGTATTGTTTGTTTATATACAAATATTGATGGTCTACTGAACTTGTAACAAGTTTATCAATCTAATGTCATGTGATTATCATTGTTATGTAACCTCAGACCATTAAATACTTATTTCTATATACACATATATATATACAATATATATATTTACAAATTGCTGGAACAAATATAATGAGCTAAAGGGATTGATCCCCAGGTATTCATGATGACCAGTTCTAATCACAAGGTGATCCCCAGGTATTCATGATGACCAGTTCTAATCACAAGGTGATCCCCAGGTATTCATGATGACCAGTTCTAATCACAAGGTGATCCCCAGGTATTCATGATGACCAGTTCTAATCACAAGGTGATCCCCAGGTATTCATGATGACCAGTTCTAATCTATACACAAGGTGCTCCTTAACACATTTACTATCATGATGAAATAGAGAATGGTCATTATGCTTATAACATTAACAAATTTGTCATTACCCTAAAAATATCTACACCATATCTAGCTCTCTCAGGAGGATTTAAAGGTTTATCTGCAACTCTCAATACACCAGCTAGGAAGATCTGACAGTTATCTGAGAATCAAGATTCCAAGAGGATGTGATTGTTTATAGGTGACTCAAGATATGCCAGTCATGTCACCAGCCAGGAGGATGTGACAGTTTATCAGTGACTCCCATTACACCAGTCATGTCACCAGCCAGGAGGATGTGACTCAACATATGCCAGTTAAGTAACCAGTCAGGAGGACATCTGTGACCCAAGGTACGTCAGTTATGTCACCAGCCAGGAGGATGCGACAGTTTATCTGTGACTGAAGATACGCCAGGTATGTCACCCGCCAGGAGGATGTGTGTATGTATTAGTGACTCAAGATACACAGTTGTCACCAGCCAGGAGGATGTGATTCAAGATATACCAGTTATGTCACCAGCCAGGAGGAAGTGACAGTTTATGTGACTCAAGATATGGCAGTTGTGTCACCAGCCAGGTGGATGTGACAGTTTATCTGTGACTCAAGATATGGCAGTTATGTAACCAGCCAGGATGAGGATGTGACAATTTATCTGTGACTCAAGATATGCCAGTTATGTCACCAGCCAGGGGGATGTGATTGTTTATCAGTGACTCAATTTATGCCAGATATGTCACCAGTCAGGAGGATGCCACAGTTTATCTGTAACTCCCATTACACCAGCTATGTCTACAGGTGAGTGGTCAGTCATTCATCACAGACCGTCCTGCTCTTCTTGGATAAATGTTACACTTGGAGACGGGGAATACCCATTTGTATAATGTTACACTTGGAGAGGCCAGGGGAATACCCATTTGTATAATCCATTTTTGATGCTTACTCGAGAGGAGACAAAGACTTGGAATTTGGTCCTAATTTGGAACAAACCGGACACACACCACAATGCAGTACCCCAGTATACAATGTCAATATCATCACAGAGTTCCAGGAGTGAATGTCATTTTACTGCATCTTCAAGCACGTACTCCAAACTTGCTACAAAATTTAAAACAAAGCACTGATAAAATGGACCTTGAAGCATGGTAGTGAATGGTGCGGCACACGGAGATTGGACGTCCAGTGAATGGAGGTCAATACAGTATATGAGTGAATGTCCAAGTGATAACTCTTAGTCTCAGTGACTGTTATGACTGTATTCTGAGTCGGAGTTGAGGCTGACGGTGCTGTTGGTGTTCGATAGGGGGCGCTGTGATTTCCGAACATTCCAGTGAAGACATTCAGCGAGGCTGTTGAACCAGTCGTCTATCTGGTCAGTTTTACACATGGAGGGAACAGGAAAACTTGATGTTGTTATCCTCACACTGGTGATAAAGAAAAACAGAAGAATAAATCAGGATAAAAATCACTATCATAATATATTATATCTGCTTCATATATTAATGAAATAAATAATTTCTTAAGATACACAATTATACATGTATCATCAGGATTCAAATTTCAGAAGAATTTTGTTTCTAAGGATGGAAAGTCGTCCACAGAAATATACAAGTTCAGTGAAAAGAGTATCAAGGAAATATACATTGCCAAACAGATATATATGTATATATGTAATTAAAAATGATGAATTCAGCGGTTTTTGTAACAAAATTATAATATTTTTAACGAAGGAGAAGGCAAGCCTAGAATAGAATATTTTTCTTGTCATCTTGTTATCAAAATGGGATTTAGAAAGTACAAATAAAGGCAGAATATCTTCATTATTTTAATTGATGTCAGGGCCATCACTGTCACAAGCATGACAAGCTCCAATTAGTTGGATTGTGAGCACCATAAGGATTGATTCCTGTGTGTATTATAGACAGGTACAGGGATTTCCTCAGACTTTCAAGCCCAAATGTTGTATTGTGTATTATACATGTGTAATTACGACAGGCTGCAACACGGGTTACACCAAATCCTCACCTGTCTCCTTGGTGAATCTCCTGTCTGTTTCTGCCATCAAATGAGACCCAAGCTGAGTTTCTGGCCTCAGGGGAGACAATCAACTACATGTGTACATGATGAGAAATTTTAAAGCACATGTAATACCAGTTGTTCGCGAGTTTGGTTTGTGAGACATTCAAGGTTAAAGGCACACTATACAGACCTTGATAGGACAAATTGATATCCGCAGTATATAATGGGGGACTTGCACAATGTCACCACTTCCTGTTTGTGGATTCTGGTCCAGTTAACCAATCAACTGACAGACCAAGCGCTTACAGTTTACCTTAGGTCCTATTGTGCAAGTCTCCCATATAATTAGTAATAATAATTGTAGATATAATTAGTAATAATAATTGTAGATATGATTAGTAATAATAATTGTAGACATGATTAGTAATAATAATAATTTGTAGATATGATTAGTAATAATAATTGTAGATATGATTAGTAATAATAATTGTAGATATGATTAGTAATAATAATTGTAGATATGATTAGTAATAATAATTGTAGATATGATTAGTAATAATAATTGTAGATATAATTAGTAATAATAATTGTAGATAGATTTTAAGTCTGTTGGTGTTTCATGCTGCAGTCATAAAATAGAGAGTAGGTAGTTGGTCTGCAGAGATGGGGTGATATGCATGAATTCTTCTGCAATAGACTGTCTCCAAGTTGACAAGTCATCAGTTAAATTGGGTATAGGACATAGCCTGAAAGGGGGCGATCACTCGGCAAGGAGAGATAACTTTTCGTACCAGTCCATAGAAACATATATAACATTTTGAACACCAAAAGAGGCATCATTTGAGCTATAAACTGGGTGGTCAGGACCAGACCTGTGATTAGATTCTTACAATTACCACGTACTGGATTTCCCCACATGAACCACTGATTCTGAAGATATGATTGGTAAGGAATTTGAGAGTTACCTTAATCTCTACTCCAGCGGATACAACAATGGGTCTGAATGATAGAGAATGAGGACATATGGGGGTGATCATTATAGCTGGTACATTAGGGTGCATCATTGAGGCTCCAGCAGCCACTGCATATGCCGTACTTCCAGTCGGGGTGGATATTATCAAACCTGAATGGAGAACAAATTTATATACAACAGCTTTTTAAAGTCCAAGTTTCACATAAATAACTTGAACAGCAATAAATTGTTCTAATTGTTCATTATATTCCTCGCCTTCTTCGTTGACTACGTCTATATATATAATGACAGACAGTCACTATATGAATCTGTGCACAGCACTAAAAGACTAAACTAAAAGTACAATGCTGAAACTTGCCAATCTTAACATGAGGCAGCACCTAAAAGGTGCAACAACCCCTCAGCCAGACAGTTTTAGTCAGTGTATACTGGTACACAATGAATGGAAATGCATATGTAAAAGCCTGAAAGATTTGGTTGAATGCAGAAGATGCTTTAGCAGTGGCTTGTAAAAGATTAAAATGTGATAAATTCAGTGTGGTATGTTGGATGAATTGGAGAACTAAATAAATAATTTGACATATCACGTGCGAAAAATATGGCGGAAGAACAAAAATATTCTGAACAAAAACAAAAGGTTGCAAGCCATTCGTGCTTGAGCCCTTATAGTAATCTGAAAAATCGACCATAGAGGTCCATGTCCCCCGCTAGCAGCACCAGTTATGGTGGTAATCCACCATAACTGGCACTGCTGCTGCGGGGGCCATGCACCTCTATGGTGGATTTTCTTTGGTCGATGATATCTCATATCATTGATGAAAAGTATGATTTGAAAATGGAGATATCGCTGATGAGCGATCCAGTATGGCTGATGGTGGCCATATTGGATTAAGCACGTCCTTGGAAAACAATCCTAATCCTCCTCTCAACAATGTCAAGGCACTCCCCAGGTATGAATAGATCGATTGAATCGTTCTCGAGTTATTGTCCAGACAAGATCCAACTGCTTATAATGCAATATGGCTGACGGCGGCCATATTAGATTACGCACATTGCTGAAAAACAACCCCAACCGTCCTCTCACCAATGTCAAGGCACACCCCAAGTTTGAAGTTGATTGGTTAAATCGTTCACGAGTTATTGTCCGGACAAGAAAATCTAAGATCCAACTGCTTATAATCCAATATGGCTGACGGCGGCCATATTAGATTACGCACATTGCTGGAAAACAATCCCAACCGTCCTCTCACCAATGTCAAGGCACACCCCAAGTTTGAAGTTGATCGGTTAAATCGTTCACGAGTTATTGTCCGACAAGAAAATCTTACGGAATTACGGACACCGGTGTTTCTAAGTCCCCCCCCCCCCACCCCACCCCCACCACTAAGTAGCGGGGGACAACAATAATAAATTCTTCTGATTTTCAGTGGGAGCCAAGCAATATAGAGTTTTTGATAGGAATACGAAGCTGCATGCGCATCTAAAACCCCTCGGCTCTGGGATCGATGCTGAATACCAAGTTTCATATAGAACACTTAAATGGTATAAGAGATTACATCATTAAAAATTTTGCATAAATTAAAGATGGCCGCCAAGGCTTCAACCAATCAGGGAAACTGGTTTGGTCATTCCTTTAAAGTTTCTTGATGTATCGATAATCTATACCAAGTTTCACACTGAACAGCGAAATGGTTTCCGAGATACACAAGATTCATGGTTTCGCATAAATTAAAGATGGCCACCAAAGTTTCCACCCAATCGGGTCCAGACTCAATAGGGTTCTGGGTCACAAGCACATGGATGTGCACAGCAAGTTTGGTGTACCTAGGTTAAGTCGTTCTAAAGATATCTTGGTAACGAGAAAGCTGTAACGGTTTTGCATAAATTAAAGATGACCGCCAAAGTTTCCAACCAATCGGGTCCAAATTCAATAGGCTTGTGGTTGACCACCCAACAATCCTGCATATCAAATTTGAAGTCTCTAGCAGCAACGGTTTGGCTTCTAGACCGGTCACAAGAATTGTTGACGACCGACGACTGGACGTACTTGCCGACGACAAGACCCCAAAGCCTCATAGGCTGAGGGGTAAAAATCAGTCTATTCCATCACTGATTAGGCAACTGCCCCCAATAAAAATGTTTGAATTTGTCATAAGTTGTGGCATATCTCAATGATGTTCCAGTACATCTCACTGATGTTTCAGTAAATCTCATCGATATTCCAGTAAATCTCACCCATTCTAGTAAACCTCATCGATATTCCAGTCATTGATATTCCCATAAATCTCATTGATATTCCAGTAAATCTCATTGATATTGCCGTAAATCTCATCGATATTGCCGTAAATCTCATTGATATTCCACTCATTGATATTCCAGTAAATCTCATCGATATTCCAGTCGATATTGCAGTAAATCTCATTGATATTGCCGTAAATCTCATTGATATTGCGTAAATCTCATTGATATTGCCGTAAATCTCATTGATATTGCCGTAAATCTCATTGATATTCCATTCATCGATATTCCAGTAAATCTCATTGATATATTCCAGTAAATCTCATTGATATTGCCGTAAATCTCATCGATATTGCCGCAAATCTCATTGATATTCCACTCATTGATATTCCAGTAAATCTCATCGATATTCCAGTCGATATTGCCGTAAATCTCATTGATATTGCCGTAAATCTCATTGATATTGCCGTAAATCTCATTGATATTCCATTCATCGATATTCCAGTAAATCTCATCGATATTCCAGTAAATCTCATTTATATTCCCCTAAACCTAATTGATATTTCAGTAATTCTCATTGATATTCCATTAAATCTCTGTGTTCCAGAAAAATCTGACATTTGATATTCCAGTAAATCTCTATTCCAATGGGGTTTGCTATAAAGTGGAGAGTGCTAAACAACTGTTTGGTCTCAAAAAAGTTTTCTAAAGGTTAACTTCTAAAAATAGAACTGCAAATTCTGTTCTAATATTGTCACAAAGTTATTCATCGGTAGAACTGAAAGGAGGAGATGACCTGATGAGGGGAGAAAACTGGATAAAAGGAGATAATGTGGTAAAGCAGATAACTCACCATCCCCTTGAACAGAAGTAACCATCCTACCCTCTATATACAGGTCAAGGTTACACAGGTATGGACAAGGACCTCGGTCTATCACAACCTCGTTCAACACCTGAAAACATTCATATATGTCATTAAACATCCAACGATTAGCATAATTATATATTCAAACTATAATATGATTTCAACATAAGATAATTTAAAAACATGAACCATGCAAAGCACTGAGAACCCATTGGGTGTATTTAAATATTGTCTTGTTTAAGGAATGAGCAATTGTTGGCAACAAGCATTCTGTGATAATGTTCACCAACCAAACAGTTGATCATTGATGATACATGTGTGATCGAAGTTTGGCGCTCCTAGACAGTCATTCTTGAGATATATCAGTAACAAGAAAACAGACAGACGGACATACATACATGATAACAATACTCCAAAGTCAATTTTAGCAGTAGCCACTGGCCATATGTGTATCTTGTAAGTTCATTGCGCCTTGGTGTTATCATTCTTGAGATATGGTTGTAAAAAAGCAATTGATGACAAGTCAGTCAACTTTGACCTGGTGAACCAGAAAAATATAGATCAATCTCCAAGATTTTTAATAGGCTTATCTGTCATGACCACATGCAGATGTGAGCCAGGTTTGGTGTTCCTAGATATAGTCCTTGAGATATGGTGGTAACAAGTAAATGGACTGATGTACGTACATTACCATACTCCAAAGCCAATTTTCCCTTACAAAAAAATCTTATAGGATCCTATAAGATAAAATCGTATAGGATCCTATAAGATTTTGGCCCAAAATCCTATAAGATTTTTTAATAGGATCCTATAAGATTAAAATCCTATAAGATTGAAATCCTATAGGATTTTTTAATAGGATCCTAGAAATCAGGATCCTATAAGATTAAAATCCTATAAGATTGAAATCCTATAGGATTTTTTAATAGGATAAAAATCTTGTAGGATTTTTTAATAGGATCCTATAAAATTTAGTTATGGAATGGATTCTTAGAAATCTACAGGATATAAAGTTTCTATAGGAATATTTGGATGAGTGATATAGGTCATCTTTTATAGTAACTCCATGAAATACAAAATGCCCCTGTGCTGTAAAATAGTAAATACATCAGAAAATGTATTAGCATTGCTTGTTTTGGATGTAGCACAGCTATGTTAAAGATAATCTGGTGAATAACTAACGCATAGAAAGAAGAACAAACAAATACATATCATAAATATTTCTTTATTATGTACATGTGCACTTTTGAGATATAAACGGAGGAACATATGAGGGCATCATAATCTCTCCATCAGTTTTCCGTACAATTTCTGCTCGCCATTGAGTTTCGACTTCATTGCTTCCCGAATGACTTTCACGGAACTTGGAAATTTCTTCAGGCAGTAGTCTGTAAGAGAATGAAATAATTTGCAGTTAGCCACTGAATATCAATATATTCAATCACAACATTTCAAACTATAAGCTATCAAAAACATGGTCATTGAACTTGGGATTAATTATCAGATGTTTGGAATATTTATGAAGAAAAGTTTTTACCTTGGATGGCTTGATCTTTTCTTGGTCAATTGCAGGCTTAGCCTCTACCTCTCTTGTCGCATTGGGTTTCATCCCTGTCAAAGTATGGGAGGCCATTTCATTCCTCATGAACAATGCACTCATTAGGTCCATAGTCATCTTTCTCGGATGAAATAAAAGATACAAAATGTGTACTGACAATTGGATTGATAATATTCAGTCAGAATGTTAATAGTCATAAATTGCAGAATCATGTTGACAAAGGATCAAATCTCATTGAATTATTATTTACTAAGATTAATTACATTAAATGATTATTTACAAGTGATCGCTTGTTAACCATTAAAAGTCAGTGTCATTTAATATGCATTTTAAGGGTTAGCAAACTTGCAAAAAAACAAATTTAAAATCTTACCAGTAAATATAGATGAGACAATTAATGAGAAATCTTCTCAATGGTCAAAATAATTAATTATTTGATAATAGCCTAGGGATTTAGCTGAATAGTCACGATAGTTGAATTTATACTTACATCATCTGACTCGTCATAAACAGGTGCCACTGGAAGGTTTCCTTGTCGCTGCTTTTTTAACTTCTCAAGGATGTTGTTTGGCTCATTCTTCCGGGCATCACAAACTGTCTTGCTCATCTTCTTCTGATCTCCTGTGGGGAAAACAATTATTACCATATCATATCGCGATTTATTTCGAAAATAAACTCAACATTTTTCAAATCAAGTGTGTACTAACTTTAAATATTGAAATAAGCAATGTGAAAATGCAATGCAATGCGTAACCAAACAACCTGGAAATTCTAATAAATGACATTTGACTTCGTTCAGATAATGTGTATGAAAGAATGTACAGTACATGATAACCCCCCCCCCCCCCACCATCACAATTGAAAAGTACATAAATGGGGTACAACACGTATTAAAGTTTAGGCAACAATACCAATTTACATTTATATTGATATGTAAGAGGAATACGATGGAGTGTTGAATGGGGTGAACAATGGACGATACTAACCACAATTTGTAGTATCATATAGATCAGCCCTTAGCTCGACAAATTAAAGCATCCCAAGTTCGGGTTGTCAGGAATAGTACACACCACTGGTACATTAGGCCTACCCGGAACTGGGCAAAGCTGTGTTGTAAGTGTATTTGTATTCCTTCGCCAGAGTCCACAGTGAAGCTGTGAACGTCATAATAAAAACATCATTGATAAACTGTTCATTATGGTGGGGTGAGGAGAGATGCAATTTGACAGGACAGGAAGCTCAGACTGTGAAACCGACAGTATGAAATAAAAGCCAGGACTTGAAAGAATCACAAATCAACTGTTATCAATTCATTCATATGTTATGCCAATTTTTTCATGTAAACATCTGAAATGGCTTGACTATTGAAGGTAGAAGGTATACCAGTACAGGAAATGACACAATGAGATTGTAAAAACACCCCCTTCTGGGTTTCTCACATTGAACTGTGCAAAGAGTCACCCAGCATGGTTAATCCCTTACACAATGGACCACTAAGACAAACTGGTCTATTCTTGTGAGGTTGACCGGTTATTTTAATTAACAAAATATACATGTCTGTTCAGCTATTGAAATATATGTTAGACAACATTTTATATCTGAGGTTAATTACACTGGACTTAATAAAAGTACATGCCTAACTATCCTACCCATGAGATTAGAGAAAACGAGAAAATCAACCAACAATCCCTTTCTTTCATAAATCGGTGAGATAAATAAATCTTTCCAAGGCAGTATAATGTTTTGGTTGTTGTATTTACAGTGTAATATACAAACCTGACAAAGTTACTTATATAACTAAAATATATTTTAAACTAGTCCAAAATATTCCAGACTTAACAAATGGAGACTTTAGAATGCTATTTTAGCCTACAAGTTGCAAAAGGTACTTACCATCAATCTGAGTCCGTTCCATCAGCCATATATAATCGGAAATATGACTTTTACTGTCCTCAAATCAGTCAGCTATTAATAAAATAACTGCAAAAAAATCTTTCTTGTCTCTGTGCAGCGCCACCTAGTGTGAACAAGCAGAGTTATCTCCCCTCCATTTGAAGTAGAGAGATTTTGTAAATACCATTTAGATTGGGAAACCATTTGAACTGATCAGAAGTTTATTCATTCATGAGAATCTTCAAGTAGTTGAATGATAACAAAACATATTTCATAATGAAATGATGACAATCAAGGTTTAAGGGATGTCTGCTGGTGATTTTTTATTGGCAGCAGTTTTTGCCAGTTTGAGTTAGATTAAGCGACAGGGATTTCCTTTAAAAGTCTTCTAGCTGAGAATTTTGTGCAGCAACATTCATCCAATTTGATAAATTTTGAAAGACATTGTGATTGTCTCCAAACAGTTAGAATATAGGAAAAAGTTAAATACTATTTATGTAATTTTTTTGTGAATAGGATTCAAAACCTGGGCTATTCCCTTTGTTTTCTAGATTATCAAATGGAGCATGGGTCCGTCTTTTTAACAGTGTCAACAGCTAAACAATGCACACCGACCTATATTTCTCATATTACACAATTATGAATGCAGCAACACACATTATTCGAAAAGTTAATTACGGACATCCTTAATTCAATTTTAAATAAAACTTTAATTCAAAACAATCAAATATTCAAAACTTCATACATTTATTCCAATTTTAATAAATTTCAGATGAAGATTATTAGTGAATTCGATTTGAGTTAGAATATTTAAATTTAGTTTTCAGTGACCTTGAATTTGTTTGGATATCGAACTATGATGGATGGCAATTAGGTTTTTTGTCAATTTTTATTAGCATTTCCTAAGTGACATTTCAAAATACTTCACAGTCAAATATCAGCATAACGATAGAATATTCACACAATATGAAAATAAAATTAATCCTTCAATCCAATCGGATAGTACTGCTTCCATTGGTATACAAACATCCCAGCCCTCCATACAGGCCTACTTGAGGGTACAATCAGATAGTACTGCTCCCATTGGTATACAAACATCCTTGTCCTCCATATAGGCCTACTAGAGGGTACAATCGGATAGTACTTCTCCCATTGGTATACAAACATCCTAGTCCTCCATATAGGCCTACTTGAGGGTACAATCGGATAGTACTGCTCCCATTGGTATACAAACATCCTAGTCCTCCATATAGGCCTACTTGAGGGTACAATGGGATAGTACTGCTCCCATTGGTATGCAAACATCCTAGCCCTCCATACAGGCCTACCTGAGGGTACAATCGGATAGTACTGCTCCCATTGGTATACAAACATCCTAGCCCTCCATACAGGCCTACTTGAGGGTACAATCGGATAGTACTGCTCCCATTGGTATACAAACATCCTAGTCCTCCATACAGGCCTACTTGAGGGTACAATCGGATAGTACTGCTCCCATTGGTATACAAACATCCTAGCCCTACGTACAGGCCTACTTGAGGGTACAATCGGGTAGTACTGCTTCCATTGGTATACAAACATCCTAGCCCTCCATACAGGCCTACTTGAGGGTACAATCGGATAGTACTGCTCCCATTGGTATACAAACATCCTAGCCCTCCATGTACGCCTACTTGAGGGTACAATCGGATAGTACTGCTCCCATTGGTATACAAATATCCTAGCCCTCCATACAGGCCTACTTGAGGGTACAATCGGATAGTACTGCTCCCATTGGTATACAAACATCCTAGCCCTCCATACAGGCCTACTTGAGGGTACAATCGGATAGTACTGCTCCCATTAGTATACAAACAACCTAGCCCTCCATACAGGCCTACTTGAGGGTACAATCGGATAGTACTACTCCCATTGGTATACAAACATCCTAGTCCTCCATATAGGCCTACTTGAGGGTACAATCAAATAGAGCTGCTCCCATTGGTATACAAACATCCTAGCCCTCCATACAGGCCTACTTGAGGGTACAATCGGATAGTACTGCTCCCATTGGTATACAAACATCCTAGTCCTCCATATAGGCCTACTTGAGGGTACAATCGGATAGTACTGCTCCCATTGGTATACAAACATCCTAGCCCTCCATACAGGCCTACTTGAGGGTACAATCGGATAGTACTGCTCCCATTGGTATACAAACATCCTAGCCCTCCATACAGGCCTACTTGAGGGTACAATCGGATAGTACTGCTCCCATTGGTATACAAACATCCTAGTCCTCCATACAGGCCTACTTGAGGGTACAATTGATAGTACTGCTCCCATTGGTATACAAACATCCTAGCCCTCCATACAGGCCTACTTGAGGGTACAATCGGATAGTACTGCTCCCATTGGTATACAAACATCCTAGCCCTCCATGTACGCCTACTTGAGGGTACAATCGGATAGTACTGCTCCCATTGGTATACAAATATCCTAGCCCTCCATACAGGCCTACTTGAGGGTACAATCGGATAGTACTGCTCCCATTGGTATACAAACATCCTAGCCCTCCATACAGGCCTACTTGAGGGTACAATCGGATAGTACTGCTCCCATTGGTATACAAACATCCTAGTCCTCCATACAGGCCTACTTGAGGGTACAATCGGATAGTACTGCTCCCATTGGTATACAAACATCCTAGCCCTCCATACAGGCCTACTTGAGGGTACAATCGGATAGTACTGCTCCCATTGGTATACAAACATCCTAGCCCTCCATGTACGCCTACTTGAGGGTACAATCGGATAGTACTGCTCCCATTGGTATACAAATATCCTAGCCCTCCATACAGGCCTACTTGAGGGTACAATCGGATAGTACTGCTCCCATTGGTATACAAACATCCTAGCCCTCCATACAGGCCTACTTGAGGGTACAATCGGATAGTACTGCTCCCATTGGTATACAAACATCCTAGTCCTCCATATAGGCCTACTTGAGGGTACAATCGGATAGTACTGCTCCCATTAGTATACAAACATCCTAGCCCTCCATACAGGCCTACTTGAGGGTACAATCGGATAGTACTGCTCCCATTGGTATACAGACATCCTAGTCCTCCATATAGGCCTACTTGAGGGTACAATCGGATAGTACTGCTCCCATTAGTATACAAACATCCTAGTCCTCCATATAGGCCTACTTGAGGGTACAATCAAATAGTACTGCTCCCATTGGCATACAAACATCCTAGTCCTCCATATAGGCCTACTTGAGGGTACAATCAAATAGTACTGCTCCCATTGGTATACAAACATCCTAGTCCTCCATATAGGCCTACTTGAGGGTACAATCAAATAGTACTGCTCCCATTGGTATACAAACATCCTAGTCCTCCATATAGGCCTACTTGAGGGTACAATCGGATAGTACTGCTCCCATTGGTATACAAACATCCTAGCCCTCCATACAGGCCTACTTGAGGGTACAACCGGACAGTACTGCTCCCATTGGTATACAAACATCCTAGTCCTCCATATAGGCCTACTTGAGGGTACAATCAAATAGTACTGCTCCCATTGGTATACAAACATCCTAGTCCTCCATATAGGCCTACTTGAGGGTACAATCGGATAGTACTGCTCCCATTGGTATACAAACATCCTAGCTCTCCATACAGGCCTACTTGAGGGTACAATCGGATAGTACTGCTCCCATTGGTATACAAACATCCTAGCCCTCCATACAGGCCTACTTGAGGGTACAATCCGATAGTACTGCTCCCATTGGTATACAAACATCCTAGTCCTCCATACAGGCCTACTTGAGGGTACAATCGGATAGTACTGCTCCCATTGGTATACAAACATCCTAGCCCTCCATACAGGCCTACTTGAGGGTACAATCGGATAGTACTGCTCCCATTGGTATACAAACATCCTAGCCCTCCATACAGGCCTACTTGAGGGTACAATCGGATAGTACTGCTCCCATTGGTATACAAACATCCTAGCCCTCCATACGGCCTACTTGAGGGTACAATCGGATAGTACTGCTCCCATTGGTATACAAACATCCTAGCCCTCCATACAGGCCTACTTGAGGGTACAATCGGATAGTACTGCTCCCATTGGTATACAAACATCCTAGCCCTCCATACAGGCCTACTTGAGGGTACAATCGGATAGTACTGCTCCCATTGGTATACAAACATCCTAGTCCTCCATATAGGCCTACTTGAGGGTACAATCGGATAGTACTGCTCCCATTGGTATACAAACATCCTAGCCCTCCATACAGGCCTACTTGAGGGTACAATCGGATAGTACTGCTCCCATTGGTATACAAACATCCTAGTCCTCCATATAGGCCTACTTGAGGGTACAATCGGATAGTACTGCTCCCATTGGTATACAAACATCCTAGTCCTCCATATAGGCCTACTTGAGGGTACAATCGGATAGTACTGCTCCCATTGGTATACAAACATCCTAGTCCTCCATATAGGCCTACTTGAGGGTACAATCGGATAGTACTGCTCCCATTGGTATACAAACATCCTAGCCTCCATACAGGCCTACTTGAGGGTACAATCGGATAGTACTGCTCCCATTGGTATACAAACATCCTAGCCCTCCATACAGGCCTACTTGAGGGTACAATCGGATAGTACTGCTCCCATTGGTATACAAACATCCTAGCCTCCATACAGGCCTACTTGAGGGTACAATCGGATAGTACTGCTCCCATTGGTATACAAACATCCTAGCCCTCCATACAGGCCTACTTGAGGGTACAATCGGATAGTACTGCTCCCATTGGTATACAAACATCCTAGCCCTCCATGTACGCCTACTTGAGGGTACAATCGGATAGTACTGCTCCCATTGGTATACAAAACATCCTAGCCCTCCATACAGGCCTACTTGAGGGTACAATCGGATAGTACTGCTCCCATTGGTATACAAACATCCTAGCCCGCCATACAGGCCTACTTGAGGGTACAATCGGTTAGTACTGCTCCCATTAGTATACAAACATCCTAGCCCTCCATACAGGCCTACTTGAGGGTACAATCGGATAGTACTGCTCCCATTGGTATACAAACATCCTAGTCCTCCATATAGGCCTACTTGAGGGTACACAATCAAATAGTACTGCTCCCATTGGTATACAAACATCCTAGCCCTCCATACAGGCCTACTTGAGGGTACAATCGGATAGTACTGCTCCCATTGGTATACAAACATCCTAGCCCTCCATACAGGCCTACTTGAGGGTACAATCGGATAGTACTGCTCCCATTAGTATACAAACATCCTAGCCCTCCATACAGGCCTACTTGAGGGTACAATCGGATAGTACTGCTCCCATTGGTATGCAAACATCCTAGCCCTCCATACAGGCCTACTTGAGGGTACAATCGGATAGTACTGCTCCCATTAGTATACAAACATCCTAGCCCTCCATACAGGCCTACTTGAGGGTACAATCGGATAGTACTGCTCCTAAAATAGCCCGAGGTTAACTATGCTGCAAGGTAATTCCCAATGAAGTTAAGATACCAATACTGTAACGGATATATACAACTGTCCAGCCAAAGCCCTAATCTCCTGCACAGTGATAGGACCTATATGAAGAGGAGATAACCAAATACATGTATATAATACATGAAGTAATCAGAGATGCAAGAGTTTCCTTCGTTTGCATTTCTGAATCTTCTTTTTTTATTAAAAAAATCCAACAAAAACAATACCAAAACATTAATTTGATACCTCACAACAAATATTTCAATTAAATTTACATACCTGTTTATATCACCAATACAGTATGTTCTTTACACAAACAAAAATATTTCTTAACAGAATAACCAATCCCTCAAATAAGAATCCCAGCTGTACATCTATTCTGTCCAACTGGAATGTACTGTTAGTTAAAGGTCAATTGTACAGCACCTTGTAGGAAACAATGTAGATATTAACTTGTATATATATCTACATGTTGATGATAAATATACATACACACACACAGATATATCTACATACATAATTATTCAGCCCCTTGTGTGGGAATTTATCTCCAAGCTGGAAAAGCAGTTCTGAATAACTGTTCAAAGTAATGGTTTAAATGATAACAGTGAACCTGTATAGAAGCATATTGCAGAACTGAGCAAATCTACAGTAAAACATCAATGAAATATCAATATAGTAATAAAAAAGTTGTCATTCAAACTAATTGAAAATATACAATGTTTTTAACAATAGATTTACAATTGATCAGATTCATATGAAACTAGAGCTATTACATAGAAACATAAACATACCAGTGAGCTGGTCAAATGATCAAATGTATCATGTCAACAACTTTCACCATGATAAGCTTTTAAAAATTACAGACAATTAAAAACAAAGAATCCTCTATAACAAGAATCACATTGCCACAGAATGATAATCTGGGAGATTTATGCTTGTTTTTGTGACTTTTTTTAGATATATTTGCATAACCCTATGTGCAATAGATCACATGTAAGTTGAACATTGAATAATGGTATCTATTAGGGGTCATCCAAAATTTGGGACTTGTCACCCTATTTTTTATGCTTTCCTACATCAAACTACAGGGAAGTATTTTATTTCACCAATAATCCACAACTTCTATCGTAGTGAGTTTTGGGGCCAAAAATTCAATATCAAAATTGGTCAAATTAAGATATGGCAATATAATGTGACTGTTTTTTTTCATTAGATTGGCCATCTTTGATTTTTTTTTACATTTCCTGGCTGAGCTTGACCCAAAGATAAGGTATCCTAAATGTCTGTAGCTTTGGGGAAAACAAAATTATGCAAGGGTGAATCATCTTTAATCAGATATTTACTGTTTTATTCAACCAAGCACTGTGTTAATGAAGTATAATTAATCACAGTCTCTGGCTATGGTTGATGATGTTCTCAGGTGCTAAAATCTGATACAGCTGTGAACCGCTATAGCTCAACCAGGCCTCTTCAATCAGATACAATATTCAATCAAGATTGGTTCTAGGTTTCTTGTATATTTCCATAACTTCAAATCTACTTTAAAAGGCAAAAGTTCAATGAACATGAAGATTGCAGTTATTCTTCAAACTAGTCATACAAAATGCTGTTCAACTGAACCTTCCTATGCTTGGTCACATAAACATTACTGTAAGTGATGGCAAAGGGAGCTTACTATAGATATAATAGAGCTAGTTCATTAATGTTCCTCTCACTACACTCTAAAAGACATCTATAGGGATGTGGAGAGTGCCATGTACATGTACATTGTATATACCGAGACAAAATTCAGTTAAAAATCTTGACTTGGTAACAATTAACTCTTGACAAAAGTACTAACTCACCATTCTCTTCTGCTATGAACATTTTTGAGAAATAACTGAAAATATTTAGAAAAAAGATAAAAAAATTTAAGAAATTCTAGCACTTCTCAGAGAATCTTTATTCAAGAACACACCAAGAAGTCCTCACCACGTTTCTCAATAGTTTCCTTATTTCAAGGCAAAATGCTATCAAATCAGGAGTTTTGAACACTTGTTTATTTTTTGCAATACAGATTTGGGGATGATCACATGGGCAATAAATGGTCATCTCTTTCATCATCTTCTTGTAGCTGATCATCACCAATGCCTTTATATGACCTCGGCTCTTGACTACGACCCGTCCTACATATGAAGTTACAGCCATCCTGAAAACAGACAAATGCATACTTATACTATGGACGTCACTTGAGATTAGTTGTCTCTATCAGCATTAGCTCACTTTGATTGATTATATTACATCCAAAGCTCAAAAGGAGTACGCTATGGTACAGGTTTAGCTCACTTTGAGGGAGTATCATTATATCCAAAGCTAAAAAAAAAGTACACTATAGTACAGGTTGAGCTCGCTTTGATGGAGTAATATTACATCCAAAGCTCAACTGAGTATGCTATGGTACAGGTTTAGCCCACTTTTAGCATGTATATTAACTCTCTGAACACGAAAGGCCGCAAAAGCGACCTATTTAGATAATGTATACACCTGAAAACCGACTATTCATCCAATCAGATAACGTTTTCAGTCGTATCCGCTTCACAGGTATAGTTGGTCGCCCAAGTCCAAAAGGGATACTCTGCCACTCGTAGAGTCCCCAAGGGTTGAGCAACACTGTTCAGATTATGTATATACCCAAGAGGCTTCTGACAAAATTTTTATCTCTATTTTAGCGGGAAGCTCAGGGTCAGGTCTTAAAGGTCAACCCAAACGCTCTGAGGTCAAAAATATAAAAAAATAGTCCTTTCGATTCTGAAAATAATGATATTTTTTTCATAATTTTGTGGTCTGGTTGGCGAGATATTGCCGTTTGAAAGGTGAAAATCGCTCTCCTGTCAATTCCAGCTGTGACGTCACGGAGGGAAGCCGTCTTGTATTCTCTATGTTAAAGCCGTATACCACAGTCGTATGTAGCTGCTGATTTCTGGAGATTTTCGGAGTATCGGGGCATAATTTTTTAAATATGCCGCGACGTTGTGTAGTGGGAGGTTGCAGTTTTACTACAGATGACGGTGTTAGTATTCATTTGTGGCCCAAAGACGAGAAAATCGCTGCAAATTGGACGAAATTTGTACGCAACACGAGAGTGTGGAAAGAGGGCCCGAGCCAGTACTCGTATAATTTGCTCGGCACATTTTGACAGAAAGACATCATTCGAGGACATCTACAGCGTAGCAGTTGAATTCGGGTACAAACCAAAACTAAAGAGAACAGCTATTCCAACTATCAAACGTAAGAACAATCAGAATGTGATGGCAAAGAAATCGGACAAGGAGAATCTATCACGGACATCGGCTGAACGAACCTAGCCTGCAAGCGAGGCCTCGGGCAGGGGGACGGCTGTACATGCCCTGCTCGCTCTCGCGTGGCATTTGTTGCTTGAGCACCTACAGGTTAGACTGGATGAGTCTCTATTTCATATATACACGTTTAACCATTTGTTCCAATGTGTCTTAATGTCTGTATTTGTATGTTCAATTTTATTCATTCTATGTATGCGTTTTTAGCCAAATGTTGGCACAAACTTCACGCAAATAAATTATCTAAATTATATACTATTTAATAATAATAATAAAATGATCTTTCATAAATATATATACGTTTGATAAGTAAATAAATAAAAAACACCAATTGGAGTGAATGGCTGTAGATACAGAAGTGATAATTATACTTTCATAATCCCTTGACATTTGAGATTGTGGGAATATCATTCGATTTCAATTTAATTGAGGTAATTTGTCGAAAATTGAGCAAATGTGAATGCCGATCCACTCACCACGGCTTACTTTTCGCCATGAATGTCCAAAGTTTTTTTATCAAACTATATAATTCTGAAATTGGTATTTCATGGGGATTATGGGAAAACAAACAAAATTCAAGTCGGACGTATATCAGTAGAGTTATCAACAGTTTACCGTCCATACTGCCGAATCCCGGAGTTTATCCCTTCGAAAAGGCTGCCTCGGTCAGTAACAACAATAACAACACAGATGTGCTCGTTCGTTACATCACAGAATCGTTCTACATTCAATACAGTTTGAAATATATGGACATTTGGTCTTATAGATGACGATAATAAGGTTTCCAGTCAAGTTGCATACCAATCTGTATTCAACAAACGACCTCTCCGAATCCTGTCGTCGTCGAGTTCCACGTTGTCAGAGTGGTTGTCACTGTCAGAATCGGAGCCGTACGGCTCAAATTGATAGGGCTGAATTCCGCCGTTGGTCTGCAAACAACTGTTAATTTGCCCGTCATCATCCTCCTCTATGTCTATTTCATCTTCTTGGCGAAAAATATTTCCATCTAAGCAGCTGATATCGCTCGAATCGACATCTGAACCGGAGCTCTGACTGCACTCGCTTTCCATGTTATCCGCTGTTTTTTCTCAGGCAACTTCCCTGCGTGACGTCATCAACCCAGCTGTGAAAGTGTAAATTTGCTCCCATATTACGTGTGTTTCTGATCAGATTAGAATTTTTTCAATATTTTTTTCATACAAAGTGAAGTATGAACTATGATTTTTAAGGATTTTTAGACCAAAAAAAATTCCGTTTGGGTTGACCTTTAAAAGACATAGAAACTCAGTCACAGTGTGTGTGTGACTGTACTGATATATCTATATGTAAAAGATAAGATACATGGTAATAAAATTCCAAATGCATGTGCAAAAGTCAGAAGTGGTTTAAATTATGGACAGAGGATGCACTATGGCAATCAGGTTTCAGAGAATTCCACAAAACTGGACCAGAATAGGATAATGACATTTTGAATAGTTCCGTATGTGAAAAAGGAATTTTTAATTTACTTTTCCGGATAAGCTGGGCAGCAGTTTTTTGTAGTTTGTGTTCCCGATCAAGAAGTTGCTTAGAACAGTTTCCCCATTTCCTGAGGCAGTAATAAATATGACGAAACACATATCCATTATAGAGTGAATAGAATTTAACGTCGCTTTCAACAATATTTCAGCTATATCATGACGAACCAACTAAGCACCACCCAGCCCAGTTGTGTTCCTGCTACTTCAAAGAAGAAATTTATACATGTTATAATAAAGCAATCGAGTGTTTTGTGGGAGAAAATTCTTGTGCTCCCACAATCGGAGAAAATGTTGCTGTTGTTTCCTCCCCAATCGAAAAAATGTTGCTGTTATGCGATCCAGCAAAACAGAAAATAAAATAGGTATTGAGACAGTTAAATCCTGGTTCAAAGTAGGTAAAAACATTTAAAAACTCAATATACTTAGGACTACTATAATTTTTACGCATCACACATGTATCTAGAGAAGATACAGATTAGCACTAAAGTTCACAGTAGTCAAATACAGGTCAATATCATCATGACTAGATACAATGTACAACTTTGTCAGAAGAACATATAGATTTCTTGCATTTTTCACAGTGACTAGATTTCCATGTAGACTCATTATTTATGGCACACACAAACACATCACATACACTCAGTGCATCAGTTCTCTAGAATCTGATATTCATTGGCGTGCACAGTACATATATCAAGTGGGCCATTAGTTTGACTCGTGTTGATTTTGTTGTGTGTATGGTACACAACCTGTTTTGGAATTGTAGAGTTGATGTCGGCATCCATATGCAGCACTTCGCAATCCAAGAAGCACACTTTTTGTTTGTGACCAGTCTGGTGACAATTGCCGCACTTATTGGGTGTCTGTGCCAACAGAAAGATTCTAAATGCCCAAATTCACCACATTTGTAACATCGTGGTTTCTCTGCGGGGTCTGCTGTCACATGAACATCTTTTCCCTTTGATGACACTGTCAGCACTGTCAATATTTCTGACTAGTCGAGAGGAACCTTTGGCACTGTGATGAAGATCATCACCCCTGAGAAGTTCTCGGTTCATCCTACCATTTGATAATTCAAATGAAGTTGCATTGTTGTAGTACTCTGCAAGATCCCTTAGTTTGCCATTTGCATATAGTACTTGTCCCTGTACATGTACCCAATCCATGCTGGGGTAAAGACCAGGGGTAAAGACCAGAGATAACTCGAGGCATAGTGTTAGAGCATCAAAGTCCGTCTCCAGTCTGGCCAGGTCTCCATTCTTTAGATCATTGGTTCCCACCTGTAACACAATGGTTGCATAGCACGTCGTATCCATGTTGGATAGCTTCTTCTGTACATCCGTGAAAGATTCCCCTCTAAGGGTCCATAATCTCTGTTCCTTGCAGGCCTTGTGTTTTAATGCCCTGTTTTATTGAACTCCCAATAATAAGGGTTCTGGGCTTATTGATAGAATTATGGTGCTTAGAGAAACTTTCAGATGAGAAAGAACATTTGCTTGCTAAAGGCATTGGTTGTCCAATCTTACAGGGTTTTCTTGTAACTGATTGAATAACTTGTATCTGTTGAGAAGGATTTACAGATGTCATTGGTTCTGTACCTCAAATTCCCATGGGATGAGGGGGGGGGGGGCTGATTGGCCACAGCTGTTTTACTCATTGTTGCCTCTGTGAGCTTTGGTGCTACTGGAGTACTTGCAGGAGGTTGATTTACTATTTACCTGTTCAGTGGAACACTTGTGGGCTCAGTGAAGGTAAGGGGGGTTGACTGACTCCTGTTGGAATCTCTGTGAGTTCGGCTCAAAATGCAGTACAAACAGTCTGAGTGGCACAGTCAATCATTGTAGAGCCCTTTTGTTCTTGCTGTTCAAACACTGCAGATCCTCTCTCAATGTAAATACCTGCAGTTGGAGATAATCCCTACTTTTTACCCCTCGCCAAATGGTATTGTCGAGGTCATGTACCTCCATCCATCTGTCCGTCCGTCTGTCCATCACAGCTTTCTCCTTACCAAGATATATTTACATTGACTTACCCTAGGCACACCAAACTTGCAGTGCACATCCATATGTTCATGACCCAGAACTATTGAATCGAACCCGATTTGGTGAAAACTTTGGCGTCCATTAATCTTGTGTATCTCGGATACCATTTCACTGTTCAGTGTGAAACTTGGTATAGATCATTAATACACAAAGAAACTTTTAAGGGATGACCAAACCAGTTTACCTGATTGGGTGGAAACCTTGACGGCCATCTTTAATTTTTTATGCAAAATCTTTAATGATGTATACAGCATTGATGTATCAAAACCCTTGCAATGAATAACCACATCAGTTCCTCCGAGTGGGATGAGCGGTCATCTTTAATTTATGCAAAATCATTGATGATCTCTATCCCTGATACCGTTCAAGTTCTTGATGTAAAATTTGGTATACATCATCGATGCATCAAAAGATTTACGATGAATGACAGTTCGAACTGGTTTAATTTTTTATGCAAAATCTTTAATGATGTATACAGCATTGATGTATCAAAACCCTTGCAATGAATAACCACATCAGTTCCTCCGAGTGGGATGAGCATTCATCTTTAATTTATGCAAAATCATTGATGATCTCTATCCCTGATACCGTTCAAGTTCTTGATGTAAAATTTGGTATACATCATCGATGCATCAAAAGATTTACGATGAATGACAGTTCGAACTGGTTTCTCAGATTGGGCGGAAATCTTGGCGACCATTTTTAATTTATGCAAAATCATTAAAGATCTATATCTTTGATAATGTTGAAGTGTTCAATATGAAACTTTTCACACATCATCGATGCATCAAGAGACAACGAATGACAGAAACAGTTTCTCTGATTGAGTGGAAATATACTTGGTGACCATTTTTAATTTATTCAAAACCATTAATAATCTATATCACTGATACACCATTTTAGTGCTTCATATGAAACTATACATCATCGATACATCAAGAAATGACAACCAGTTCCTCTGATTAGGTGGAAAACTTGATTGCCATCTTTAATTTATGTAAACTCTATATCTATGACTGCCGGTTTCTTGTGCAGTAGATGAGGCAATAAAGGACAAGGGCAGTGATCTACATACACTGGGTTACTTGTGCAGTAGATGAGGCAATAAAGACCGGACAATGGCAGTGATCTACATACACTGGGTTACTTGTGCAGTAGATGAGGCAATAAATTACAATGGCAGTGATCTACATACACTGGGTTACTTGTGCAGTAGATGAGGCAATAAAGGGCAAGGGCAGTGCTCTACATACACTGGGTTACTTGTGCAGTAGATGAGGCAATAAAGGACAATGGCAGTGATCTACATACACTGGGTTACTTGTGCAGTAGATGAGGCAATAAAGACCGGACAATGGCAGTGATCTACATACACTGGGTTACTTGTGCAGTAGATGAGGCAATAAATTACAATGGCAGTGATCTACATACACTGGGTTACTTGTGCAGTAGATGAGGCAATAAAGGGCAAGGGCAGTGCTCTACATACACTGGGTTACTTGTGCAGTAGATGAGGCAATAAAGGACAATGGCAGTGATCTACATACACTGGGTTACTTGTGCAGTAGATGAGGCAATAAAGGACAAGGGCAGTGATCTACATACACTGGGTTTACTTGAGCAGTAGATGAGGCAATAAAGGACAATGGCAGTGATCTACATACACTGGGCTACTTGTGCAGTAGATGAGGCAATAAAGGACAATGCCAGTGATCTACATACACTGGGTTACTTGTGCAGTAGATGAGGCAATAAAGGACAAGGGCAGTGATCTACATACACTGGGTTACTTGTGCAGTA
The DNA here is from genome assembly GCA_036873755.1 of Hanleya hanleyi. Taxonomy (NCBI): domain Eukaryota; kingdom Metazoa; phylum Mollusca; class Polyplacophora; order Lepidopleurida; family Hanleyidae; genus Hanleya; species Hanleya hanleyi. The sequence goes on from JAVTVY010023677.1 coordinate 36,503, forward strand.
GATGAGGCAATAAAGGACAATGGCAGTGATCTACATACACTGGGTTACTTGTGCAGTAGATGAGTCCAAATTCTCTCCTCTATATGATGGACTGTGGCCAATACAGCTGGTATCCATGGTGGGTCTTGTATGCCCATTCAGAGGGGTAGACATTTCTCCTGCCTTGGCTAAGACGATGCTGTTACAGTCTTTTCTTGTTTCATCTGAATCCAAATCTTGGTTCTCCTCCTTCCTGTATGAGACTGTACCCTGTGATGGTCCAGTCATTCTTGGTAGGTAAATATATCATCAAGCCATCCTGTTTGAGGGGTTGCCCAATTTCTCCTAAAATTGTGGTATCCACCATGCTGTATTTTCTTAAGGTACCGCCATCAATTTGTCCACTTGGGAATACAACCCATGGGCCTGCAGGGAGTAAAATTTGTCTGTGTTCCGTGCATAAATGTCCTTCCTTGGGAAGCCACCAAATATGGAAGTAGTATCAGATCCAGAGAAACGAAGCAAGGATATGGTCTCCTCCATATTGGATGTTTGCTGGATCAGGAATACACACACTTTTCCCACAGAAAATATCTACTGAAAAAGCTAACAAGAGCCCAAGGGGCTTCAATATACGCCCGTATATCTGGAATTACATTGGTCCAAATTTCAAGTTTGTTTAATAGCCTTGATTCCAATTGGTAGCTAGCAATCCAGGGAAAGGTCAACAATTTTGTGCTTCTGAGAATGTAACATGTATCACATCTTATATTGAATGATAAACTAAAATGAGCTTAACTCCTGGTAACTAGTTGACCTTGGAGCAAGAGCCGAGAGCTCACATATCCCACACAGAAATCGACAATAGTCAAAACACAAGAAAATAGTAGTTTTCCTGCAAATGGATTTCTTTCAGACGAGAGATTTTTTAATGAAGGAAGAAGAAAGTGATGGAGTAAACCTTTGTTCTTAACAGGTATGAAGTTCATAAAGGACCCTTCTCTCCGTTAAATTAGTAAATGTATGGTTTATATTTCACAACAGTTTAGCTAAATGTAGCTGTTTCAAACACGAGAGACAACTCCACAGGACAAATGCCATATACATGTAGGGGAGAGAACTCTGAATATTCCAACCTAACACATATAGTCAGCTAAACTTGATTCAGTTTTGGGGGACTGTGACCTTGACCTTTGACTGATTGATGTATGGCTCCTCTTTGCCATGCGAGTTTGGTACCAATCCATACCTTGAAACTAGAGTTATCGCATGGACAACAAATGTTAATGGGTGAATGGATAGAACGCAACATCGCATTACATGACCTCGTCTTCGACAGGCATATGAAAATGTGACTTGTAATGATTTCCTGATTTTGGGGTCACAGTGACATTGACCTTGACCTAAATTTTGGTACACCACACCTTTTCTTCTCTCAATGGACAGAAAAAAATCATGATTTTTATAAATCTCATGATTTTGAGGGTCACAGTGACCTTGACGTTCAGCCTTGACATACATTTTGGTACATGACACATCATGTCCCCCTAATGTATCCACTGACACCAAAAAAAAACTTTTTAAAGATTTCTTGATTCTAGAGTCACAGTGACCTTGACTATTGACCTTGATCTAAATTTTGGTACATGATAAACCGTCTCCCCATAATTTCTCAATGGACACAAAGAATTTCACGATTTTGGGGTCAGTGACCTTGACCTACATTTTGGTATGTGACACATCGTTTCCCCCTAATGTATCTACTGACATCAAAAAAAATGTTATTTTTAATAATTTCCTGATTTTGGGGTCACAGTGACCTGTGACCTTTGACCTTGACCTATTTTTTTGGTATGCGACACTTCATTTCCCTCTATTGAATCCATTCACAAAAAATTAGTAATTTTTAATGATTTCCCGATTTTTACGTCACACTGACCTTTGACCTTGATTCTGGGGTCACAGTGATCTTGACTATTGACCTGGATCTAAAGTTTGGTACATGACAAAACGGCTACCCGTAATTTCTCAATGGGCTAAAAAAAATCATGATGTTTAACCATTTCACGATTTTGGGGTCACAGTGACCTCGATCTTTGACCTTGACCTACACTTTGATATGTGCTCATCGTGTCCCCCTAATGTATCTACTGATACAAAGAAATGTTATTTTTAATAATTTCCTGATTTTGGAGACAGTGATCTTTGACCTTCGACCTTGACCTATATTTTGGTATGCGACACTTCATTTCCTCCTATTGAATCCACTCACAAAAAAAAGAAGAAATTTTTAATGATTTCCTGATTTTTCAGTCACACTGACCTTTGACCTCTGACCTCGACCTACATTTGGTATGCAACACATCGTTCCCCCCTGGGGCATCCACTCACCAAAAATTAGAACTGTAGATAGAAAACTGTCAACGATCAATGATTTCCGGATTTTAGGCAACAGTGACCTTTGACCTCTGACCTCGACCTCAATTTTGGTACGCGACACATCGTCTCCACCTGGCGTATCCACTCACAAAAAATTGCAACTGTCGATAGAAAACGTTCACAGATATAGACCGGACACAAACACTTCAGTGATTTCCTGTTTTTTAGGCCAGTGACCTTTGACCTCTGACCTTGACCTTCATTTTGATACACGACACATCATCTCCCCATAGGGTATCCACTCACCAAGAATTAGAACTGTAGACGGAAAACTGTCTCAGATATAGGCCGGACACGACGGACGGACAGACGGACACACGCACGGAAACCGCCATCACATAATACGTCCGCCTTTTGGCGGGCGTAATGTATTCTGCAAGTTCCTGGTAACATATACTATACTTCAGCATACATTAAATACACATCAGAGACAAATAAACTAGTAGATTACAGTTGATTGTCTGGAGCACATATGTAACTAGATACAGTCGATCGAATATGATCGAGGAGAGAGGCATCCCTTTTGCATGTTAAGTAAAGGAAATGTTCATTATTTGTGGAGAGTGAAAACATAAAACTTCGGAAAAACAACCTTAACATGGCCTCCAGCTGGTGCCACCTATAGGCGAATCGGCACAAATATAGCTCCAAAAGATACCTTGAGGGAAGGTACCCACATACCAGATTTGGAAAGAATACTTAAGGTTTTCAAAAGTTACTGTCCGGAAATGGAATTTCGAATTGGCCCTCAGGTGGCGCCACTTAGAGGCAGATTGGCACGAAAAACAATTCCTAACAAGATCAATAGGCAAGGGATCCACTTACCAAATTCAAAAACATGGATCTGTGCCTGATAAATCGATACCTTTTGGGGTTGCAATTCATTGAGGGGTGACAGAATTATACCAATATTGCAGACTACACACAAATTTTCAACTTTCTGCAAAGATATATTGGATATATATGCTCTTGAAACACAATATATGAGGGTTGGGCGAGGGCTAGTTTAGGAGATAGAGGTAGGGCTAGTTTGGGAGATAGAGGGTGGGGTTCGGCGCCCTGGGGGTGGGAACATGCTCTCCTTGAGGGTAGTGGTAGGTGTGCTGACATGAAGGCCATAGAAAGCTCCCTGTACATGAAACAACCATGCTGACAACTGCATACCATCATCTGTCAGTCTGAAGAACCACAAGGTTGAATTCAATTCAGGAAACTGATCATATGCACAGGGTACACCCAAAGTTTAGGAACTCAGTTGTAATTAATATAGTAAGTTACATGTGTGGACACAAATGGTTTGTGCAAAAGCTTTAGAGTAAATCATATGATGTGGAATACAATTTTGATAGCAAAATTGAAGGAAACGTTGTCCTTCATTTAAGGCAACACGAAATTCAAAACAGAGGTTCGGTACTGCGGAGAATTCATCGCCAGTTATTTCATATATAATTATGAAATAAAATATCGTTCATGCAAAATGATGCGGAATAGAATGATTTGATAGCAAAATTGAAGGAAATGTCCTTCATTTAAGGCAACACGAAATTCAAAACTAACAGAGATTCAGCACTGCGGAAACCCCCGCCGGTTATTTTATATTGTACTTCTGAAATAATGCCATCAAACTTTTTGCTTTTTGATGTAATTACTATGAAGGAATATATTGTAGGTGATTCAGCATGTGTGTGTGTATAAACAATGTACATTGCATCCCATACCTTTGGTTAGTATCACATGAGGCTGAGAAGTTGCATAACATTTGGTGCCCCAGGGGTGGGGACATCCTCTCGAGGGTAGTGCATAGAATTGGGGGCGGAGCTGAATTCAGGAGACTATTTTCCAAAATAGTCCAAAACAACTTTCTTGATCAGGGACAAGAACAGGGACACTGTCATCCACAGATATCATTATCATACAGATCCCTATATTACGCTTTCCACAGTTAAAGCTATGGGCTCGATAGAATCTGTTCAATTTTCAGGGAATAATTGTCCGCAAATTAAATTTTAACTTTGCTCCCAGGTGTCGCCACCTATAGGTGGATCAGCACAGAAAAACTATCACATGGTCTTGTTACCTGTACCTCCTACCTATATTTGGCACTGAGAGGTTCTTGAATTAAAGTATCTATGTCAGTGGCTATAAAATCTGCAAGGCCACTGTCTCTGTTTAATTCATTTGTGGGAGTAATGTATATACATGTACATGTTCCAGGGCCTAAGATCACCATATTGTACACAGTTGAATGGCATGGCTGTAAACCAGGAACTGAATGTACTTTAGATGCAAATGACTTCAGACTATTTTGACAGTCATAACTGTGAACCAATCACTGATGTGCTATCTATGCAAAAGAGAATATGGAATTGGTACCCAAACAGAGACAGCCACTTTTTTTTAATACCATAGGTTCAGATGGAAAATTACATATAACAGAAAATGTAGATAAAACACAAGTATCCAGTCTCGGACAGAGCTTAAAAACAATATGTGTCTTTCCCTAGACAGGAGCAATATGCACAACAAATTTGAAGTTGATTGATGAAGGCATTCGGAAGTTATCTGACGGAAAAGATTAAACAAAAGGTAAATTTGGATATAAGGAGATTTGTAGATAAAAACTTAGTTCCCAGTTCCGGACAGCACTGAAAAACAATAGGTGTCTTCCCTTAGGCAGGACTAACGCGCACCACAAATTTGAAGTTGATTGACAAAGGCATTCAAAAGTTATCTGATGGAAAAGAAAAGTGGTAAAAAAAATAAGAAGCGGAAGCAGAAGGAGCAAACACACAAGGCATCCCTAGCCTGGCAGCCATCATGAATGCTTCCTCATTACATCAAAAGCTCAGTACATGTTTAGCTCACTTTGAGCTCATGTTGGACTTCCAATGCTCATTTTTGTATTTCCCCATGACAGCAGGGTATGTCTATTATCTTGTCACATGAATCTACACCACAAACAGAGATTATTGTATAGAAAAGAGAATTTAACAGAGGTCAACTGACCAACCACGTACTATGTATATATGTACATACCGCTTGCAGATTCCCGAAGTCTTTCCAGAAGTTATAATTGGGTATTTGCTCCATTCCCTTAGCTCCCAGAACAAATCTATTGTAGAGAAAGCCCAGCAATACGTAGAGAGCACAAACAGATATAAATCTGGAAGAGAAAACAGACACATCAGAAAATTTGTTTGTTTCTACAGTGATATCTAAAACATGTATTTACTACTCCCACCATTTATTCACACCTCCCACCATGTATTCACACCTCCCATCATGAACTCCTCCATCCCACCAGGTATTCACCCCTTCGACCTTGTATTTACCCCTCCCACCATTTATTCTCCCTTCCCACCATGTTTTTACCCCTCTCACCATGTACCCACCCCTCCCACCATGTATTCACCCCTCTCACAATGTATTCACACCTCCCAGCATTTATCCACCCCTCCCATGTATCCACCCCTCCCACCATGTATTCACCCCTCCCACCATGTATTCACCCCTCTCACCATGTATTCACACCTCCCACCATGTACCACCCCTCCCACCATGTATCCACCCCTCCCACCATGTAATCACCCCTCACACCATGTATTCACACCTTCCACCATTTATCCACCACTCCCGCCATATATTCACCACTCCTACCATGTATTCACCCCTCCCACCATGTACTCGCCCATCCCACCATGTATTCACCCCTTCCACCTTGTATTTACCCCTCCCACCATGTATTCACCCCTCCCGCCATGTATTCACCCCTTCCACCATGTATTCACCCATTCCACCATGTATTCACCCTTCCCACCATGTTTTTCACCCCTCTCAGCATGTATTCATTCACCCTCTCACCATTTATTCACCCCTCCCGCCCTGTATTCACTGCATCCACCATGTATTCACCCCTTCCACCTTGTATTTACCCCTCCCACCATGTATTCACCCCTCCCGCCATGTATTCACCCCTTCCACCATGTATTCATCCATCCCAGCATGTATTCACCCTTCCCACCATGTTTTTCACCCCTCTCAGCATGTATTCATTCACCCTCTCACCATGTATTCACCCCTCCCGCCTTGTATTCACCGCATCCACCATGTATTCACCCCTTCTACCTTGTATTTACCCCTCCCACCATGTATTCACCCCTCTCACCATGTATTCACCCCTCCCTCCCTGTATTCACCGCTTCCACCATGTATTCACCCCTTCCACCTTGTATTTACCCCTCCCGCCATGTATTCACCCCTCCCGCCATGTATTCACCCCTCTCACCATGTATTCACCCCTCCCGCCATGTATTCACCCCTTCCACCATGTATTCACCCCTCTCATCATGTATTCACCCCTCTCACCATCATGTAACACCCCACCCATCATGTATTCACCCCTCTCACCATCATGTAACACCCCTCCCATCATGTATTCGCCCCTCTCACCATCATGTAACACCCCACACATCATGTATTCACCCCTCCAACCATGTATTCATCGCTCCCACCATGTCTCCCACAATGTATTTACCCCACTCACCATGTATTCACTGCTCCAACTATGTGATATCCAAAATGTCCATAAAGTGTGTAATCATCACGGATGGCTAACCACTCCCATCATGTATTCACCCCTCCAACCATGTATTCATCGCTCCCACCATGTCTCCCACAATGTATTTACCCCACTCACCATGTGTTCACTGCTCCAACTATGTGATATCCAAAATGTCCATAAAGTGTGTAATCATCACGGATGGCTAACCACTCCCATCATGTATTCACCCCTCCCACCATGTATTCAACCATCCCACCATGTATTCCCCCCTTCCACAATGTATTCACCCCTCCCACAATGTATTCACCCCTCCCACCATGTATTCACCCCTCCAAACATGTATTCACCCCTCACCCCATCCCTTCACCATGTATTCAGCCATCCCATCATCACTTCACCATGTATTCACCCATCCCACCATCCCTTCCACAATGTAATCACCCAACCCACCATGCATTTACCCCTCCCACCATGTATACCCCCTCCCATCATGTATTCACCACTCCCACCATGTATTCACCCATCCCACCATGTATTCCCCCCTCCCACAATGTATTTACCCTCCCACCATGTATTTACCCCTCCCATCATGTATTCACCCCTCCCACCATGTATTCCCCCTTCCACAATGTATTCACCCCTCCCACCATGTATTCACCCCTCCCACCACGTATTCACCCCTCCCACAATGTATTCATCCATCCCATTCAACCCTCCCACCATGTATTCACCTCTCCAACCATGTATTCACCCCTCACCCCATCCCATCACCATGTATTCACCCATCCCACCATACCTTCACCCCTCCCTCCATGTATTCCCCCTTCTACCATGTATTCACACCCCTCCCACCATGTATTCACCCCTCCCACCATGTATTCATCCCTCCCACCAGCTGTTCACCCCTCCAAACATGTATTCACCCCTCCCACCATGTATTCACCCCTCCAACCATGTATTTATCCCTCACCCCATCCCTTCATCATGTATTCACCCATCCCACCATCCCTTCACCCCTCCCATCATGTATTCCCCCTTCCACAATGTATTCACCCCTCCCACCATGTATTCACCCCTCCCACCATGTATTCACCCAACCCATTCAACCCTCCCACCATGTATTCACCGCTCACCCCATCCCATCACCATGTATTCACCCATCCAACCATCCCTTCCATCATCTAATCACCCCCTCCCACCATGTATTCATCCCTCCCACCATGTATTCACCCCTCCAACCATGTATTCACCCCTCCAACCATGTATTCACCCCTCACCCCAGCTTCACCATGTATTCACCCATCTCACCATCTCTTCCACGATGTAATCACCCAACCCATCATGCATTTACCTCTCCCGGCACCATGTATGCCCCCCTCCCACCATGTATTTACCCCTCACCCCATCCCTTCACCATGTATTCACCACTCCCACTATGTATTCAACCATCCCACCATGTATTCCCCTTCCCACAATGTATTTCCCCCTCCCACAATGTATTTAACCCTCCCACCATGTATTAACCCCTCCAACCATGTATTTACCCCTCACCCCATTCCTTCACCATGTATTCACCACTCCCACTATGTATTCAACCATCCCACCATGTATTCCCCTTCCCACAATGTATTTACCCCTCCCACCAAGTATTCACCACTCCCACCATGTATTCAACCATCCCACCATGTATTCCCCCTTCCACAATGTATTCACCCCTCCCACAATGTATTCACCCATTCCATTCACCCCTCCCACCATGTATTCACCCCTCCAAACATGTATTCACCCCTCACCCCATCCCTTCACCATGTACATGTATTCACCCATCCCACCATCACTTCACCATGTATTCACCCATCCCATCATCCCTTCCACAATGTAATCACCCAACCCACCTTGCATTTACCCCTCCCACCATGTATACCCCCTCCCATCATGTATTCACCACTCCCACCATGTATTTACCCCTCCCACCATGTATTTACCCCTCCCATCATGTATTCACCACTCCCATCATGTATTCAAACATCCCACCATGCATTCCTCCCCCGAATGTATTCACCCCTCCCACCATGTTTTCACCCCTCCAACTATGTATTCACCACTCCCACCACGTATTCAAACATCCCACCATGTATTCACCCCTCCCACCATGTATTCACCAATCCTGCAATCTAATATTTAGAGAGGGGTAATGTTGTAGATCTATGTAAATACTTACAGAGGGGTAATGTTGTAGATCTATGTAAAACTTGGAGAGGGGTAATGTTGTAGATCTATGTAAATAATTAGAGACGGGTAATGTTGTAGATCTATGTAAATACTTAGAGAGGGGTAATGTGGTAGATCTATGTAAATACTTAAGAGGGGTAATGTTGTAGGTCTATGTAAATACTTATGAGGGGTAATGTTGTAGATCTATGTAAATACTTAGAGAGGGGTAATGTTGTAGATCTATATAAATACTTAGAAAAGGGTGATGTAGATCTATGTAAATATTTAGAGAGGGGTAATGTTGTAGATCTATATAAATACTTAGAGAAGGGTGATGTTGTAGATCTATGTAAATATTTAGAAAGGGGTAATGTTGTAGATCTATGTAAATACTTAAAGAGGGACAATGTTGTAGATCTATGTAAATACTTAGAGAGGGGTAATGTTGTACGTCTATGTAAATACTTAGAAAGGGGTGATGTTGTAGATCTATGTAAATACTTAAAGAGGGACAATGTTGTAGATCTATGTAAATACTTAGAGAGGGGTAATGTTGTACGTCTATGTAAATACTTAGAAAGGGGTGATGTTGTAGATCTATGTAAATACTTAGAGAGGGGTAATGTTGTAGATCTATATAAATACTTAGAGAAGGGTGATGTTGTAGATCTATGTAAATATTTAGAAAGGGGTAATGTTGTAGATCTATGTAAATATTTAAAGAGGGACAATGTTGTAGATCTATGTAAATACTTAGAGAGGGGATGTTGTACGTCTATGTAAATACTTAGAAAGGGGTAATGTTGTAGATCTATGTAAATACTTAGAGAGGGGTAATGTTGTTGATCTATGTAAATATTTAGAGAGGGGTAATGTTGTAGATCTATGTAAATACTTAAGAGGGATAATGTTGTAAAATCTATGTAAATACTTAAGAGGGGTAATGTTGTAGATCTATGTAAATACTCAGAGAGGGGTAATGTTGTAGATCTATGTAAATACTTAGAGAGGGGTAATGTTGTAGATCTATGTAAATACTTAGAGAAGGGTGATGTTGTAGATCTATGTAAATACTTACAGAGGGGTAATGTTGTTGATCTATGTAAATATTTAGAGAGGGGTAATGTTGTAGATCTATGTACATACTTAAGAGGGGTAATGTTATAGATCTATGTAAATACTTAGAGAGGGGTAATGTTGTAGATCTATGTAAATACTTCGAGAGGGGTAATGTTGTAGATCTAAGTAAATACTTAGAGAGGGGTAATGTTGTAGATCTATGTAAATACTTCGAGAGGGGTAATGTTGTAGATCTAAGTAAATACTTAGAGAGGGGTAATGTTGTAGATCTATGTAAATAATAGAGAGGTGAAGAGAAGAGCGATAGGTCTATGTAAATACTAACAGAGGTGAAATATTAACACTGATAGATGTGTAGTGTTATAAGAGACTTACACAATAACTAGTATAGAGCCGATACTCAGGCTGAAGGTCACCAGGGAGATGTCCTTACACACAGAATGGTGGCCGATCTCAAACAGATAATAACACTCTGAGTTCTTCTCTTTCACCTCGTCCAGGATCTGTACTTTTACATCTTCTATCTAAATAGAAGATAATGTGATCTTGATAGAAGGCTTACAGAGGATATGATCAGATCACATGTGATCATGATAACAGGAGACTTACAGAGGTTATGATCAGGTCACATGTGATCATGATAACTGTAGACTTACATTGGTTATGATCAGGTCACATGTGATCATGATAACAGTAGACTTACATTGCTTATGATCAGGTCACATGTGATCATGATAACTGTAGACTTACATTGGTTATGATCAGGTCACATGTGATCATGATAAACAGTAGACTTACAGAGGATATGATCAGGTCACACATTATCATGATAACAGTAGACTTACTAAGGTTATGATCAGGCCACGTGATCATGATAACAGTAGACTTACATTGGTTAGGATCAGGTCACACGTGATCATGATAACTGTAGACTTACATTGGTTATGATCAGGTCACATGTGATCATGATAACAGTAGACTTACCTTGCTTATGATCAGGTCATGTGATCATGATAACTGTAGACTTACATTGGTTATGATCAGGTCACATGTGATCATGATAAACAGTAGACTTACAGAGGTTATGATCAGGTCACACGTTATCATGATAACAGTAGACTTACTAAGGTTATGATCAGGTCACATGTGATCATGATAACAGTAGACTTACATTGGTTATGATCGGGTCACACGTGATCATGATAACTGTAGACTTACATTGGTTATGATCAGGTCACATGTGATCATGATAACAGTAGACTTACATTGCTTATGATCAGGTCACATGTGATCATGATAACTGTAGACTTACATTGGTTATGATCAGGTCACATGTGATCATGATAAAGAGTAGACTTACAGAGGTTATGATCAGGTCACACGTTATCATGATAACAGTAGACTTACTAAGGTTATGATGAGGTCACATGTGATCATGATAACAGTAGACTTACATTGGTTATGATCAGGTCACATGATCATGATAACAGTAGACTTACATTGGTTATGATTGGGTCACATGTGATCATGATAACAGTAGACTTACATTGGTTATGATCAGGTCACATGTGATCATGATAACTGTAGACTTACATTGGTTATGATCAGGTCACATGGGATCATGATAACAGTAGACTTACAGAGGTTATGATTGGGTCACATGTGATCATGATAAACAGAAAACTTAGATAGGTTATGATCGGGTCACATGTGATCATGATAACAGTAGACTTACATTGGTTATGATCAGGTCACGTGTGATCATGATAACAGTAGACTTAGAGGTTATGATCAGGTCACACGTTATGATAACAGTAGACTTACATTGGTTAGGATCGGGTCACATGTGATCATGATAAACAGTAGACTTACAGAGGCTATGATCGGGTCACATGTGATCATGATAACAGCAGACTTACATTGGTTATGATCGGATCACATGTGGTCATGATAACAGTAGACTAGCTTACATTGGTTATGATCGGATCACATGTGGTCATGATAACAGTAGACTTACATTGGTTATGATCGGGTCACATGTGATCATGATAACACTAGACTTACATTGGTTATGATCAGATCACATGTGATCATGATAACAGAAGACTTACATTGGTTATGATCGGATCACATGTGATCATGATAACAGTAGACTTACATTGGTTATGATCAGGTCACATGTGATCATGATAACAGTAGACTTACAGAGGTTATGATCAGGTCACACGTTATCATGATAACAGTAGACTTACTAAGGTTATGATCAGGTCACATGTGATCATGATAACAGGAGACATACAGAGGTTATGATCGGGTCACACGTTATCATGATAACAGTAGACTTACTAAGGTTATGATCAGGTCACACGTGATCATGATAACAGTAGACTTACAGAGGTTATGATCAGGTCACACGTTATCATGATAACAGTAGACTTACTAAGGTTATGATCGGGTCACATGTGATCATGATAACAGTAGACTTACATTGGTTATGATCGGGTCACGTGATCATGATAACACTAGACTTACATTGGTTATGATCAGGTCACATGTGATCATGATAACAGAAGACTTACATTGGTTATGATCGGATCACATGTGATCATGATAACAGTAGACTTACATTGGTTATGATCAGGTCACATGTGATCATGATAACAGTAGACTTACAGAGGTTATGATCAGGTCACACGTTATCATGATAACAGTAGACTTACTAAGGTTATGATCAGGTCACATGTGATCATGATAACAGGAGACATACAGAGGTTATGATCGGGTCACACGTTATCATGATAACAGTAGACTTACTAAGGTTATGATCAGGTCACACGTGATCATGATAACAGTAGACTTAGAGGTTATGATCAGGTCACACGTTATGATAACAGTAGACTTATATTGGTTAGGATCGGGTCACATGTGATCATGATAAACAGTAGACTTACAGAGGCTATGATCGGGTCACATGTGATCATGATAACAGCAGACTTACATTGGTTATCATCAGGGCACATGTGATCATGATAACAGTAGACTTACATTGGTTATGATCAGGTCACATGTGATCATGATAACAGAAGACTTACATTGGTTATGATCGGATCACATGTGGTCATGATAACAGTAGACTTACATTGGTTATGATCGGGTCACATGTGATCATGATAACACTAGACTTACATTGGTTATGATCAGGTCACATGTGATCATGATAACAGAAGACTTACATTGGTTATGATCGGATCACATGTGATCATGATAACAGTAGACTTACATTGGTTATGATCAGGTCGCATGTGATCATGATAACAGTAGACTTACAGAGGTTATGATCAGGTCACACATTATCATGATAACAGTAGACTTACTAAGGTTATGATCAGGTCACATGTGATCATGATAACAGGAGACATACAGAGGTTATGATCGGGTCAAACGTTATCATGATAACAGTAGACTTACTAAGGTTATGATCAGGTCACATGTGATCATGATAACAGTAGACTTACAGAGGTTATGATCAGGTCACACGTTATCATGATAACAGTAGACTTACTAAGGTTATGATCGGGTCACATGTGATCATGATAACAGTAGACTTACATTGGTTATGATCGGGTCACATGTGATCATGATAACACTAGACTTACATTGGTTATGATCAGGTCACATGTGATCATGATAACAGAAGACTTACATTGGTTATGATCGGATCACATGTGATCATGATAACAGTAGACTTACATTGGTTATGATCAGGTCACATGTGATCATGATAACAGTAGACTTGCAGAGGTTATGATCAGGTCACACGTTATCATGATAACAGTAGACTTACTAAGGTTATGATCAGGTCACATGTGATCATGATAACAGGAGACATACAGAGGTTATGATCGGGTCACACGTTATCATGATAACAGTAGACTTACTAAGGTTATGATCAGGTCACATGTGATCATGATAACAGTAGACTTACAGAGGTTATGATCAGGTCACACGTTATCATGACAACAGTAGACTTACTAAGGTTATGATCGGGTCACATGTGATCATGATAACAGTAGACTTACATTGGTTATGATCGGGTCACATGTGATCATGATAACGGCCGTTCTGTTCTCCTCCGCACAGTGATGGGCATACGGGTCTCCACCACGGTACTCTAACATCACCCAATCAACTGTAAGTATAGAAATAAAGATTTCAGTCAATGAGAGAAAGTTTTACTGGCAAAGCCACTAAATCACTTGACTGACAGCATGTAAATGAAACATTCAACTGATAAGGGATTGGGTCAATGTCACGCATATTCAATTTTCTCCTAGTTCCTGGCTACGTGCATGCTTCAAGTGTTGTCCTCCTTAGAACAAGTAATTGATGAATCCTGGGAAATGGGTCAATCCATCATGTCCAAAGGTTCATGGCCAGCTGCAAATGTGGTGTAATTTAGATGAGCCTAGAAGGTCGAGTGTTTCTTAGATATGGCGGAAACACGCGAAAGGTAACAGATGAACATCTGTATGATGACAAATATAACAAGGTAGTTTTAGTCAATAATTTGAACATTCCCACTAATGAAGGAATACATAAACATTCTCACTAATGAAGGAGTATATAAACAATCTCACTAGTGAAGGAGTAAATAAACAATCTCACTACTGAAGTAGTATATAAACAGTAGTATATATACTCCTTCACTAGTGAAGGAATATATAAACATTCTCACTAATGAAGGAGTATATAAACAATCTCACTAATGAAGGAGTATATAATAAACAATCTCACTAATGAAGGAGTATATCAACAATCTCACTAGTGACAGAGTATACACCGGGAGGGAGGGAATTTGGCTTGAGTGTGACATCAAGCCAAATTCCCTTCCAGAGTATACATGAATTGCAGGCAAGCACCAGACCTAAAAGGTGCGTGGAACCCTCAGCCTGTTTTTTTTTTTGTTAGTCAAGTAGGATCAGGGCTGAATCTAGAGCCAATTTAGTTCCGGAAAACGTATGGGCGCCTAAAACTCAAATGAAACAAAAAAACGAAAGTGTTGTTGTTGTTCAATTTGATAGGATTTCTGACTGAAATACTCCTACAAAAAGTTTCTGGGAGCCTCAATATTGATCTGATTGCATAGCTGGGTATTGAATTTCATGTTAATAAACCTCTGTTTTGTGATTGATCACAGGCTCTTTGCACCGAAAAAAAAAATTGGACCCTGCAACCTGGTTCAAAATTGCCCAGAGTCAGGCTAAAAATGGGCTCTCCTAGCCACCCGTTTTAAATAATTTCCAAGGTACAGTAACATGTTTGGTGACAAAAATTGAAGCATTATGTTGTACCAGTTAAATGTGTGGACACAAATATGGTTCATGCGAAAGTTTTAGTATAAATCATATGATGAAGAATATAATGATTTAACAGCAAAATTGGAGAAAAATGTTGTCCTTCAGTTAAGGCGAAGCGAAATTCACACTAACAGGGGTTCGATGCTGCCAGTTATTTCATATTTCACTTCTGAAATAAAATATGTTTTGTGCAAAAGCTTTAGGATAAATCATATGATGTGGAATAGAATGATTTAATAGCAAAATTGAAGAAAAATGTTGTCCTTCATTTAAGGCGACGCAAAATTCAAACTAACGGGGGTTCGATATTTTATATCATACTTCTGAAATAAAATATGGTTTGTGTAAAGCTTTTGGATAAATCGATGTAGCAAAATTGAAGAAAAATTCTGTCCTTCATTTAAGGCGATGCAAAATTCAAACCTAACAGGATTGAACCCCCCGCCGGTTATTTCCTCTTGTACTTCTGAAATAAAATAATGTCACCAACCTGGTAGTTTTTACTATAAAGGGGTAAATTTTAGGTGATTCAGCATGTGTGTGTGAAAAAGCAATGTACACTGCATTTCATACATATCACATGAGGCCGAGAAGCTGTGGATAGGAAAGAGTCCAAAACTTTAACATTTAGTGCCCCAGGGGTGGGGAAATCCCCCTGAGGGTAGTGCATAGGTTGAACAAGTGTAGCATCATGTAAGCTCCCAGAATATATGGGAATTGGCGGGGGGTTCCATCCAATGATAATCTTGAACCTTGAATGGACCAGGCTTTCTTTTATCAGGGAACCTTCAAAAGTCACAATGAAACATGCAACCAAGGGTTCCCGATGAGCATAGATAACAATGCAAAAGCTAAGCCATCAATAAATAAGCCATAATAAAAAAATAATTAAAAATCATGAAATTATCATAGCCATCTGAAAATCTAATCATTTCATCAGT
Organism: Hanleya hanleyi; assembly: GCA_036873755.1. Taxonomy (NCBI): domain Eukaryota; kingdom Metazoa; phylum Mollusca; class Polyplacophora; order Lepidopleurida; family Hanleyidae; genus Hanleya; species Hanleya hanleyi. Next base: position 53,074 of record JAVTVY010023677.1, read on the forward strand.
CAACATTCAGGAAGCTCTCACCAAAGTTTGGTCAGGCCCAACTTGATAGATCTGCAGATATTCAGTGGACAAGAACATGTTGATGGGCACAGATAACAGAGCAAAACCCGAGCCATCAATAAATAACACAAAAAATAACTAAAAATCATGAAATCATCATAGCCATCTGAAAATCTAATCATTTCATCAGTCAACATTCAGGAAGCTCTCACCAAGGAAGCTCTCAAGAACATGTTGACGGGCAGACGGATGGATGGACAGTCGGACATACGTACGTCATGGCAACGACAAGACCCCACAGCCCTATGGGCTGAGGGGTAATAAACAATCTCACTAGTGACAGAGTATATAAAGAATAACTCAACTGAAGTAGTATATAAACATTCTCTCATTAGTGAAGGAGTATATAAACAATCTCAACAAGCGTTCTGAGAAACCCAACATCTCACCTTGCAGGGTCTCCCGCTGAAGCTGTGCAGCTGTATTGAAAACATATATGTAGAGCAAACGTTCCATGTGCAGGGGTACATGTAAATTTTTGCTTAACAAAAGTCTCATCAATGGAAATGTACAAAGTCTAAACTGAGATAATTGGACAAAAAAGTCATATTTCAGATCATATTTCTAACCGACGTCAAGGATTTGAACATTGATCAGTTCAATTATCCTCGATTTATTGCCCAGAGAAGATGCAAGCACATAAAATTCAAGATGGCTGACAGTGACCATCTTGGATTATGCAGGTAATTGAAAAGCAATCCCAATAGTCCTCTCACCGATGTCAAGCCACTGAAGTTGATTGGTTCAATCGTTCTTGAGTTAATGTCAGGACAAGATGAAACTGTTGAAATTCGAAATGCCTGGCAGCCATCTTGGAGTACACAGGCAACTGAAAAGAATGCCAACCGTCCTCTCACCGATGTCAAGACACTCCAAATTTGAAGTTGATTGGTTCAATAGTTTTTGGTCAGACAAGAAATGTGTAAAGATCCATCAATGCAAGATGGCTGATGGCGGCCATCTTGGCAGGTAGCTGAAAAGCAATCACAACTGTTCTCTCACCAATGGCACTCTCCAAGTTTGAAGTAATCAGTTCAAAAGTTACCTAGTTATTGGTCAGACAAGGAATGTGTCAAGATCCAACTGCTGACAATCGAAGATGGTTGATGATGGCTATCTTGGATTACACGGGTAACTGAAAAACAATCTCAACCATCCTCTCACCAATGTCAAGACACTCTCCAAGTTTGAAGTCAATCGGTTGAATAGTTCTCGAGTTATTGGTGCAGGCAATAATGCCTGGAATAGAGGATCTGGTAGACAATGATGTCTGGAATAGATGATCTGGTATAGACAATAACATCAGTCCCATGTGGGATTACTACCAGATAGGTCAATCCTGTGTAGGATTATGGCTGGATAGGTCAGTGCTATCGGATTACTGCTGCATAGGGCAGCCCAGTGTGAGATTACTACTGGATAGGTCAGTCCCATGTGAGATAACTGCTAGATAGGCCAGTCCTGTGTAGGATCACTGCTGGATGGGCCAGTCCCGTGTGTTATTACTGCTGGATAGTCCAGTCCCATGTGGAATTACTGCTGGATAGGCCAGTCCCGTCTGAGATTACTGCTGGATAGGCGAGTCTCATATAGGATTACTGCTGGATAGGTCAGTCTCGTGTGGGATTACTGCTGCATAGGCAGTCCAGTGTTTTATTACTGCTGCATACGGCAATCCCGTGAGGAATTACTGCTAGGGAGGCCAGTCCCGTGTGGGATTACTGCTGGATAGGGTAGCCCTGTGTGGGATTACAGCGGAATAGGTCAGTCCCATGTAGGATTATGGCTGGAGAGGTCAGTGCCGTGTGGGATTAGTGCTGGATAGTTGAGTCTCATATGGGATTACTGCTGGATAGGTCAGTCCTGTGTGGCATTACTGCTGGATAGGCCAATGCCATTGGGATTACTGCTGGATAGGTCAGTCCCATGTGGGATTACGGCTGGATAGGTCTGACCTAGGTAAACATGAAACATGTCCACAGGTTTTATAATCATCCCACAAAAAGTTTCAGCAAACTTTCCATGTACAGATCTACATGTAAATTCTTATCAATGGAAAAGTACAAAGTCTAAACTGCGATATTAGGACAAAAACTCATATTTAATGTCATATTTCTTAAATAGCATATGCACATCCTTGAATCACATTGAACTTGTGTAGAAAGTGTCAAACTCATCCAATGAAAGCTGACAGCTTCAGCAAACTTTCCATGTACAGGTGTACATGTATTTACACTATGATTGGTAGATTGCTAAGATGAAACCCTCAAAATTTGAACAAAAATTAATATTTCATCCCATAAATAGCACAGGTGCATCCTCCAATCATAAGAATCATGTGTACCAAGGTTCATAATCAGCCATTGAGAGCTGACAACTGCAGCAAACTTTCTATGAACATGTACATGTGCTAAACGAAAAACTCTATCACAGGGATTTTAACATTGGAGCACCCAATCCCCAGGGGTAGTACCCCCAGGTGAAATACCCACCCCCAATATACATTTTTAAAAAAAATATTTTTTCTGAATTTTTCTATATATATATTTTTTTTGAATTTGCTAAACCAAAAACCTTATCATTTCTAGGCCGGTGACACCGACACCAATGACGACATCCGCTTTTCCCCCTCATAATATCTCCTCTTTACTTCATAAGGCAAGATAACAATCTCACTACTGAAGTAGTATATAAACAATCTCACTAGTGAAGGAGTATATAAACAATCTCACTAGTGAAGGAGTAAATAAACAATATCACTACTGAAGTAGCTATATAAACAATATCACTACTGAAGTACAAACAATCTCACCAATGAAGGAATATCTAAACAATCTCACTAGTGAAGGAGTAAATAAAAAATCTCACTAGTGAAGAACTATATAAACAATATCCCTACTGAAGTAGTATGTATTATAAACAATCTCACTATAGAAGAACTATATAAACAATCTCACTACTGAAGAGTAAAGCTTATATAAACAATATTACTAATGCAGGAATATATATATGAACAATCTCACTAATGAAGGAGTATATAAAGACTTACTCCCACCACGTATTTCAGCATTTGAGAATTTTCCGACGATAACTGTTTTTTTCTTATTCGGGTCTGTAATGTCCACTTGGATCACGCCGGCATCATCTTCCCCAATTTCCTGTATAGCCATTGTACAGATACCCAATGAGTACTCATACTTATTGTCAGCATCTGTTACACTAAATCTGAAATAATAGAAGGAACAGAACTGGAGCTACTGGCCAGCCTAGTATCATGGTTAAATACTTCATCAATATGAAGAGGAACAACTTGTACATCCCTGCCAAGTAACACTGGAGGAATCTGGACATGTACTTTCATTGTGGTATTATGCATGGATGAGACATGCCTAGATTGTTGAGGTATTATACACGGATTGAGGCCTTGATGGATCCACTATAGGCTACAGACTCTTAAATAATTTACACGTTCGGCAGTATCAGTATTAACACAATTGTACCTCGCTGATTCCCTAATTGAATTTAGACTTAATTTAATCTTTCGACAGGAAGTAGTTTATTGCAAGCGCTACAAGGTGACAAACTTCTTGTCAAACATTATCCGTCAAAATTTCAAGCTGTGCGCGCCTCTACACATGAGGTCCTCATTTCGCTGTTTTCTCTGCCTGCTGGAAGCAGTGTTCAGGCCCCGCAAATAGTCCTCCGGCGAGGCATGTTATCGAGCAATGAATCGAAATAAAATTTGCAGCTGAATAGAACAAATACCATACTTGCCAGTGGTACCAACGACTTTCCATTATAAAATCATTGCAACGAAGGCGGAAAAAAAATCGAGAAAATTCTGGTCTTTGGCAGAGATTACGTCGAGGGGTTAACGGATCGGGACTTTTTTTTATTTAGGAGGCTGTAGCCTATAGCTCGATAGAGGCATTATACCTGACTGAAACATTATACCTAGAGGCATTCTACCTTACATAATACGTTATGTGAATTCCACATTAATGGTCCCTTTGGGCAGTTTTTCAAGACTGATTTGTGAACTCCATTATACCAAACAACTGACATGACTGAAAGCCCATACCCTCAGCTTCAATGAACTTGTTTCACCATTAATTGCGATACACCTCTTAGTTCTTAACATATCATTATTTGAACTACATGGCTGCTATTGTGCAGAAACATGCAGGCCAGACTGCATCAGATGGTGTACAAAGTCATGAAAGTATATCATCATTCTCTATCTTATCTTTTTTTCTGTACAGTGCCAGTGTAGCTTAGCTTACATTTGCTTTGTAACAAGCTTTATCTCAAGATACAATTCCACTGTCATGACCTTTAGATAATGAGTATCGGATAGCACCAATCCAGCATAAACATGGCCGATATAGAGTTCAGATGGGCTTTGTGGCTTTTGCATCAGTCACAAGGCTGCCTTAGGGTGCCTGGCAAACAATGCATACAGGTGTGACCCAAAGCCCTGATGTTTTTGAGAAGTTCAAAATGTTGCCTTTGTTAACATAACCCTAAAACCAAGATCAGTAACCATCTAAAACTATGGTGTTGTCAGAAAGATTTTGAGTGGGTGCTGTTTATCCCATCACTCACGGCAGATATATGGATCAACTTTATTCAGCCAATTATGGTGCATTATACCTGGAGAAGATTGAGGCATTATATCTGGATTGAAGAATCTTGCCTGGACTGGGGCATTCTACCTTGATTGAGACATTTACCTTGATTGAGACATTTACCTTGATTAATATTTAGACAGATACATGTACATGTAGATAACTTTATTCAACCAATAATTATTATTGACTAAGGTTGCATTCTACCTGATCCATTCACACGCTTTTCAATAAGGAAATTCTTGGCAAATCATTGCTTCATTCAAGTTTCAAGACTGCATAACATGGGCTATCAAAGAGTTAGTTTTATCAAGGATATATAAGACTACTAAAGGCCTATATACAATGTAGGCCATGAGCCATGTCGACTTAGTCTCAACAAGGCAGCTTGTTGAGAAATATGCCAATTAGAAGGCAGAGCATGATACAGCGATGTCCATGTCGCTCGTCACATTTAAGAAAAATGGTCCAGTCTCCTAGCCAGAGGGAGTTTGACAAAAGTTCCCTTCATCCAATATACATGGAGAAAAAATAAAAAATAAAAATGACCACCAAGCTCCATGGGCATTATGCCTCTATTTGGCAATAAAACAACTAGTACAAACTGTGTCAAGTAATAGTACTGGATCATTTCCACATAAACGTTGCACGGGTGACAAATTTTCACTTTCCATCAGCATACTTAATTGTGATTTTTATTTAAGCTATATTAATCAAAGTTCCAAGAAAGTAGGTTTTTTGTCATCTGCAACTGTCAGGTTTTTGAAAATCTGCACTCGAATATGAATAAAATTCTGAAACATTTTATACTAAAATGTATACCAAATTCATGATTTTCCTCCAGACATAGAAACTTAACTCAACAAAATGTTTCTTTGTTTTTTAAATACACCATCATGTCTAAGTTCCACAGTCAATACCATTTTACAATTAAAGTAATTATTTCCAAAATAATTGAAAAATTTTACTGCGTGGTGTAGGTGTCCCGTCTGTCACAAAAACGGATGATTTTTTAGGTTTTTCTTTCAGTACAATAAATTTTAAGAAGAAAACAAGCCAGTAACATTTAATATTATCTATCTACTGTAACACCTCTCAACCAGATGCAATTAATTATTTCATTCTCGGTCAAATATGCTGAAAAAGCAGCCATAGATTATTGAGTTTTACGTTCATATGGCCCCAAACCAAACAAAGTTTAGTAATGTAGATGCAATGAACATTCTGATGAATGCACAAACCTATATGCTTTGAAAAATTAAGTTTGCAATACAAAATACATACAAATGTCTAAATACATTAAATTGTGACAGACGGGACATGTGACAGACGGGACACTGAACTGATAACAGAGGATTTTGTGAAAATATGACCTAAAACCAAACAATGTGAAGTTAACTAGCGCACAATGAACATCTTAATTGTAGCATTGATCTACATGATTAAAAAAAGTCTGGAAACAGGAAGATAATTTATAGGGCATGAGATAATGTCCCGTCTGTCACGATAAGTTTGTCAATTCCAGTTGAAAAGAAAATATTAATAATAATTATTTCAATGTTTCTGTCTTAAGTTAAAGTACAACTAGTTCACTAACCACTGATAAGTTTTTGCTTAGATTTTTATTAACTTTAGTTTGGTAGAGAGTTGTGTTAACATCGTAGGAGGGTGGCTATCTTTTGTCCCGTCTGTCACGCTGGAAATGACCACTGGACAACTATTTTCTCCATGTAGTACATACAAATGAAAATATTAACCGAATAATTTTCAATACGTATTCATTTTTCATTTCATATTCCTTTATTTCTCAGGTGAAATTGACTTTATATCGGGCTAATATCACTCCGTTTGTATCGTTTTACACTTGTAGATCCACTGAACGCTGCATTTGGGGTTCCCATCCGATTGACAGTCTCATTGATAGAAATTACGTACAAAATGAATGTGATATAAATTTTGGTTTTTTCATCTTTCAATATCTTCCTTATGTCTACATTGACAAGTAGATGAATTTTCATGGCCTTACTCCAAGCCATTTGGAAGAAATCACCAAAGGACAAAATTTTGATTAATCAGATTTTCAGGTATAAATCCCACTTAACTGGGCTTGGCTGATAGGTGTGACTCTAGTTCGCTAATGATGAGAGTCCACTACCAGGAAAAAACACAACAGGAAATGTTACATCAGTGAATAAATGACCAATGACTGACCATTGACAAAACCGGTTTTGACCACATTAAATGAGTCTTCTGACCAATGCACATGGTGACAGAAATACAGAAAAAATGGTGCGAGATACAATGTGCTGGATCCACTCCAAAACTATATATAAGCGCTATTAATGTTTTCTTTCCTTGGATTTTGACTGCTGCAGAACTGCCATGACCATAACATCTGATATTAGTAATATGGAGAACTGCAGCCACAATCTGATCACCATAACACGCTGTAAGAAACTGTAAATTTGGAAAACATTTTCTTCTGTCTGTCTCACATTACGACGGGATGTGATTTTCGGCAATACATCGGTTCTTCTCAGAGAAATGAAATTCCCCATAGTATCTATATGTAATTTGTGCATTTTTATTCTGAGATTTGAAGGAAATCTGTTCAGAATCAAAGAAATTCTCCAAAACCTTGCATGTTATTTTCAAAACACACAAACGTTGGGCTTACAATGTTGTAACATTGTGACAAGGCGCTATGAAAATAACATGCGAGGTCTTGGAGGAGATTTTTTTTATTCTGAATCGATTTTCTTAAAATTTCAGAATGAAAATGCACAAATTACATATAGATACTGTGAAGAATTTCAATGATTTGAGATAACCTGGCTCTGATATTTTTCCGACAATCCCATCCCATCGTAATGTACGTGAGACAGTAGTCTCATGGTCGAATTTCCCACGATGAGGCTCATGATGGGAGTGAACCATTTGCATTAATTACAAAAAAGGAGTGAGTGAATAGAATTTAATGTCGCTTTCAACAATATTTCAGCTTTATCGCGACAAACCAACTAAGCACCAGCCAAGTTGCGTTCCTGTTACTTCAAAGAAGAAATCTTTGAAGCAGCATGGAACCAGACACCCTCCAGTCACCCTATAAAGCACGGAGGACAGCACACAAGACACAGACAGGGTGCAATAAAGACAAGTGATATTACAGTGCTAGACTTCACATTAATATCAAGTTTCTGTTGATTCTCAGCAAAATGCATTGAAGAAACAAGAACAAATAACATCGAGGTGACTTACTGGGCTGATTTTTACCTGCGGCACGCAGGTCTACGGGAGGCTCGCGTTGTTGTTCTTGTTGTTGTTCTTGTGACTTTTTGAAATGCGCATGCGCTAAGAGAGTGTGATCTCTGCCACACTTTTCTTTTCAACCTCCGATCTCACATGAAACCACTGTCTTCAAGCGCGTTTGAATTCATTTGCAACTATATTCGGTGGAATGAATTATTGCTTCGTTGATTTCCGTTCAGACTTCAATTCTCTTAAGTCAGTCGCTTTAAAGCTGTCGGTCGTCACATCAGTCACTGTCTTCAGATATTACCATTTTCATTGAACAGTATGCAGATGTATACACAATTTAAGATCCTTGGATTTCTTATATACCAAAGAAGATGAGCCGCAACCTTGTCGGTGGTTCAGCTAATTTGCATACAGTCCCAGGCGACTGTCTTAGAAAGTAGAAAAATAAGTTCACTACTTCTAGTAATCATTTTATCTACCCAATCTAAATAAAACACAAATTGGCGAAGAAGCATAACAAGTAACGCATTATCATTATGATTAACATTGAATAATACTTGGTATCAAATTATAGATCATGCATCATAAAAACAAACGCAACAATTACGTTTCAGAATTAAGCGGAACAACTCAGCAACTTTCACCGAATAAAGATGTTTAACTTTACCCCCAAGCAATTCGCATATATGGAAATATGTTTTGAAAGGAAGAATAACTTAACCCTCTGTGGGAATCGAAACAATGACCCTCCAATCCCTGGACTTGCACTTAATGTCTTAGCTATACCGACTCATTGATAATACTCAAAACTGACTTTATGCGCAAACGGTTTTATAATACATAAATGACTATGTACTATTTAATGAGTCCGACAACCCTATGCGCGAACAGTACATCATAGTTATATTGTGTACTTTCGGTTACAAGCATGAAATTTGGCACATAGCTATTTCGAATGATCCTCTTTCGGAACCAGTCCCTCTATCCTCATTCTCGCAAGCCAGGGCCTTGCTTCGCTGGTATTGATGTTCTCGTCCTCTTCCGCACTCATAATCCCTTTAGAATTGCATTAATCACTTCCGTAAAATCAATACTTATGTGTATCAGCAGACAACGGGCAGAAACATGTTGCATTTGACATCATTCTCTCAAGTCAGAGCCCATTTCTGCTAGAACTTACTGGTTCTACACTTCACAATTTACGTTACTTTGTCAATCAGTTTTACGAATGAAATTACGTCATATATTAGCAGATACTGACCATAAAAGCGATCTATTTGACCTCGTTGTCAATGTCTTAGCTATACCGACTCATTGATAATACTCAAAACTGACTTTATGCGCAAACGGTTTTATAATACATAAATGACTACATGTATGTAGTACTTAATGAGTCCGACAACCCTATGCGCGAACAGTACATCATAGTTATATTGTGTACTTTCGGTTACAAGCATGAAATTTGGCACATAGCTATTTCGAATGATCCTCTTTCGGAACACAGTCCCTCTATCCTCATTCTCGCAAGCCAGGGCCTTGCTTCGCTGGTATTGATGTTCTCGTCCTCTTCCGCACCCATAATCCCTTTAGAATTGCATTAATCACTTCCGTAAAATCAATACTTATGTGTATCAGCAGACAACGGGCAGAAACATGTTGCATTTGACATCATTCTCTCAAGTCAGAGCCCATTTCTGCTAGAACTTACTGGTTCTACACTTCACAATTTACGTTACTTTGTCAATCAGTTTTACGAATGAAATTACGTCATATATTAGCAGATACTGGCCATAAAAGCGATCTATTTGATCTCGTTGTCAAAAGCTAGGACCTTGATTTCCTTGAGAGTTTTTTAAATTTATTTTGATACCTTTCATATTGACTTGGAAGTCATTTTCGCGAATGCAATAATTTGATGTACCAAAAGATAATAACGAGAATTCGACATGATTCTCTTATACACACAGACCTTGTTTAGTGAACTAACCCTGAAATTTCGCACTTAAATCACCTCCCGAATGACTTAATGACAAACATATTCGCGAATTGATTATAGGGCGATATCCATAGATACTGACAAGAAATGTTTCTTATTTGCAGAATTTGACTTAAAAAAAAAAATTAATAAAATTATCAACCTTCGAAAAGGCTTGACCAAACATGTCGGATGAGGTGATATCTCCTAAGGATGAAATAGGTAATCATTTGTATAGAAGGAGCAAACCATGTATTGATATTGGCTTGCTGCATGGAAAAGAGTGTCAAGGTACCGTATTTAGTTTGCAGATGATAACGCACATAAATGCAGAAACTTAATTTATTATTCTAATCGAATATCAAGACTGTCACAGGCCTCAATTTGAATCGTGAAAAATGTCATTATGCCTCTTGAACAGTTCGATAAAGCCTTCAACCCCATTCCATAGTTTCACAGATCAAAGTGATAGACCTGATAATAAATTCATTGAAAATTAACTTTGACGGAAATATAAATTTTCCATTTTGCTCGGCAAAGTAAGCGAGAAGGGAGACTGAAGAGCGTAGATGTTCGCGCTATGACTAAATCCTTGAAATTTGTTTGGATTTCCAAATATTTGAAAGCCTTTTTGATTTGCAAAAATCAACGGCTGAACGGAATGTTTTGAAACTTGGAATTCACGATACTTGTACCAAGACATTGCCAAAGCGATTATTGTGACTTCGTCTGTCAATTCAGTATAGACGGCACGGACCAGTCAACATCGTCGGATTTTGAACGAGGAAAGCGAATATATATATATTGTGTCAAATCTATTAGTCAATTCCTGCAATTGTGGGTTAGAAGTTGAAAATTACTTCCCTTGGCATGAAAACACTTGCAGATGGCGCTTTTTTTCTACAATTACCACTACCTCCGCTGATATGTCTTTCACTGTATTATTGCCACTGCCGCAGGTTTTGACTACAATGTAGTCATTTCTCACTTGTTTTAAGAGCAGACCCTGTAATAATTTCAATCATCTGAACAGGTGAGAGAGTTATTCCTCTTATTTTGAATCTCCCATAACTTCCGGTTATGCTTTTCAAATGGCAATGTTTCATTCAAACCACATCCAGGTTTTCAGTTGCTGTGATCAATTGGCTTGTCATGCAGATGGGTTTTGCATGCTATCAATTCATCTGAGCTTTCCTCTTTACACTAGTAACTTTATTTATTTGTTATTGCATAAAAAACAATGAATTGCCAATCCAACCTTAACATACGGGGCAGGACTGTCAAGATCAAATGAAGCAATTATGGCAGTTTTGAACAGTTTAAAAAAAAATAAAAATAACCCTATGGTCTACACTCAGCATTCATGCATTGCATATGACATATTTTTAGAACTTTAACAGCATCATGCAGGTTGACAAATAGGTCCAGGCATATGTGGTATAAATTTGGACAATGTAGATATAATCTTTCATGAAATATTGCACTGAATACAATCCGACCTGGATAAATGGGTCAAGGTCAGTCATCTTCAGCACACCTCTGGACCATCCCCAGATGTATACAAAGTATCAATTTGGAAAGCCTAGCTATCTTTCTTCATACATCATGTATCATAAAATAACAGTGAATGGACTTGAAAATGGGTCACGGTCAGTCAACTGGGATAGGTTTCTAGTCAACTGCCAGTTGCATATGAATTTGGAGACCCTAGCTTTAATCCTTCAAAAGTTATAGCAAATACAGGAATTTGACCTTGATAAAATGGGTCAAGGTCAGTCATCTTCAGCACAACTCTGAACCATCGCCAGATGTATATATAGTAATAATTCGGAAAGTCTAGCTATATTTCTTCATGTTATATCATAATAAACAGTATATGACCTTGAAAAAATATGTCAAGGTCAGTCAACTGGGATAGGCTTCTAGTTAATCACCAGTTGCATATTTAGGCTAATATGAATTTGGAGACCCTAGCATTAATCCTTAAAAAAATATAGCAAATACTAGAATTTGACCTTGATAAAATAGGTCAAGGTCAGTCATTTACAATAGGCTTCTGACCCCTCACCAGAATGAGATGCATAAGTGGTATGAAATTACAATGCCTGGCTATAATCCTTCTTGAGATATAGTTTCCACAAGAAAGACGGACAGACAGACAACAATACTGTTTGGGCAAAATTTGCCCGCGGGGTAAAAATGGACAGAGACATATATGATGGAGTGCACGCATTCAATTTAGGGACCACTGACAGCTCTTTATTGGGATGAAATATGCGAGAATTTCATACAATGAAGGCATTTCAGATATGGGCTATGATCTGAAAGAACTTTAGCAAAACCTGTCGCTCTCTGTAGAAATTTACCTCGATAAACAACAATCTCGATGGGAGAGTGACATTTCTGCCAATATCGAACTGTTTGCCGAACTCAACAAAAATAGGGGACAGGGAGTGGGATCGAACTTGGCTTGTTTTGTAGTGGCAGCTAGAGCTTAGTGGTCCTGGACTGTACAAGTAAAATTCAATAAGAGGCAGCATGGTGTACGGCATCTTCTCGAGCCAGTGTATCAATCTATGAATCAATAGGCTACGATCAATACACTGGCTTGGTTAATAGCAGTTTAGCCACAACTGTTCCTATCAATAATGCCTTCGGTTGATAGTCACCCGCTTCGTTCATTGATCTTCGTGTGTTATAACCCGTACCATATAAACGTTCATTTTGATGCTCTTTACCGGTTATTTTCGGGAAGCTAATTCTTTCTCCTCCACGCTTGTCGCTTTTATTATAGTTCGCATTGCTGGTGAATAGCTGTACACGAGTCATTTTCCCAGCGACTCCGACTTCCCACATATCATGGAAGACGCCATGTTCTTCATGTCAATCCAAGTGAGCATGTGTAGTGGCGAAATACATTCAACATGTCATCTACTGTAATATGAGGGAGCTCAGGTCAATGCGAACTTTAATAAAAGCGACAAACATGGAGGAGAAGGAATTCGATTCCAGAAAATAACCGGTAAGGAGCATCAAAATTAACGTTTACACGGTACAGGTTATAACACATGAAGATCAATGAATGAAACATGTGACTATCAACCAAAGGCATTATTGACAGGAACAGTTGTGGCTAATAGCAGTTCTGGATATAAATAGCTCGAGGGGTTTCCACTAAACAGAACCAATCAGTAAGTGCGCTGAAGCAGCTTATCAGGCCAACCTGCATCAAAGTTTTGAGTTTTGACTGGTTTGAATTTCAGCGCCGACCCGTCTACCTTTGAAATCAACATCGTCATCAGTTGTCAAAGCGAAAACCGCAGGCTTCAGATACCGACATAGTAACAGGTTGGGGAAAATACCTTGATCGAGATATTATACCTTGATCGGGGTATTATACCTCGATTGAGGTATTATACCTCGATTGAGGTATTATACCTCGATTGAGGTATAGGCCTATACCTCGATTGGGGTATAGGGCTATGTCAACTTCAGTTTTTATATGTTTATGGAAAATGTGAACATCCACGAATACGCCGGACTGCATCAATCTTTCAACAGCATCTATGGCTTCATTGTTCCATGATTTTCACATCAATTTATTCCTTCGTTTTATGCGACTGATCATTCAAATTAGCCACTTCAAAATTTCAAAAATGAAACATGGCTTCAAATGACATATTCGGTGATATTTATTCTGTAAATGAAAATAGCATGTGGTGGCATATTTCCATGTCAAGGTCATGGGCAAATTACAGGATTTGAGAGGCAATGCCTTGTTAATAAACCAAGTTTAACTGACAGACACATAATCTAAACTGCTAGCATGTGCACATAAAAACAGACCTCTGCTCTGGGTATTATGACTCTGCTATGTGTGCGCATGCTAGGAGATTGTGCATTGCATCAGACAATTTAATCTAATTTATTCATCAGTCGGTGCATCTACATTCATGCAACTTGGATATGACTTTGAGATGGAAGTATGCCATTACATGCCATTTTCATTTAAATAAATTTCACCGAATATGTCATTTGAAGCCATGTTTCATTTTTGAAAAATTAAAGTGGCTAGTTTGAATGATTAGTCGCATAAAACAAAGCAATAAGTTGCTGTGAAAATCATGGAACAATGAAGCCATAAATGTTGTTGAAAGATCCCTGCAGTCTGGGGTATGTGTGGATGTCCATATTTTCCACAAATATACAAAAACTGAAGTTGAAATGGCCCTATACCCCAATCGAGGTATAGGCCTATACCTCGATCGAGATATAATACCCTGATAAAGGTATAATACCTCGATCAAGGTATTTTCCCCAACGTGAGTAATTCAAAACAACCGCTGGGGATGAAATGTACTAGATGTGTAATAGACACGACGAGTCGAGAACTAGTCCGAATAACCAAAAAAGTCCAGGAAAACCCTCGAGGAGGATTTAGGGATTACCTGGACTTGTGCAGATGGGTGTACGGATGACAACTCAACCGCGTACAAGAACAAAAAAAAGAAAAGAAACATCCCTAATATAACGTTTACCTATAGCCAACTAATGAATCCAGTAACGGTAATGTCTTGGGAGCTGTCTTATGATTGGTAAATGTACACTTGGTCTTGTCTTCGGCAGCCAAATATTGACATAACAACAACAACAGTGCAGACACGAGTGTCTGCCAATAGGAAAACATAACCCAATTCATGTCGTCGCAAGCTCAGTGTACTCGTCGGTAGATGGATGAAACTTCACTCCAATTTTGCAACGATAATCATCAAGAAATCAGTCATGAGCTGACCAAGAACTCAAATTATGTTCAACTTCTGCGAGTTTACTTCCGCGACGTTCACGTGTGACAACAACACAGTCTTCCGTACTGCATCAGTTGTCCCTCATTGATTGGTGGGAAATGTTCTCGTCAAGGGAGGTAACCCTGATTATTACCTCCGAACAGGGTTGTCTCCCATTACGCCAGACGGGTTTTTACTATCCGTCATTCGTGCTCACTGGCCAATGTTCGGTTTGATGATGTGATGCCTCTCTAATAAGGTCTGTCTCTACTCTAAAGAATCCATAGGGCCACAGCTGTGTCACTCTAACAGTACAGTTAGTTCAACAAGCTGACACTTAATTTTGTGATATTGACAATATCAATATCACAAAATAATTTTTTTTTTTTTTTTTAAATTTTTTTTTTGGCCCTGGACACACCACTGGGCATTTATTACAGTATTTGTACCATGATTTTACATGGCGAGGGCGGTGTACGGACATTTCCCCCACGGACATTTCCCCCAGCGGACATTTCCCGCATGGACATTTTCCCCAGCGGACATTTCCCCCATGGACATTTCCCCCAGTGGACATTTCCCCCACCCTATATTTTTAGGTTATTTTGAACATAGTTTTTAAAAAATTTGGTAATAACACAATTTTTTTATATACATTTTTTTATTTTCTATGTATAAGGATATATGGATTTCCACATATGTTTTACGATTAATGAGTCACATAGTGATAAGATATTATACATATACACAGTATATATCAGTATACAGTCTAATATCACATTTTAAAACAATATAAAAGATGTATAGGCCTACATGGTTAGTTCGTAGGTCGGTGTCACGAAGCCATTTGATTAGAATAAAATTAAACTAAAGTGAAAACTGATGTAAAAAATAGAACAAAATTATATTGTTTGAAAATACATCTTTTATTTTATTACTAGGTGATATAATGTTTTCTTAAAATGTTAAAATATACACCATGTATATGAATATTATGTTGTACCACTATGTGATCCAATGCATTATATCGTTTAAAAATGTGCTATATAATATGCTTTCTCGTAAAACTTATTGTAAAAATATGTGTTATATTGTCTTAAAATGTGCTATAAGACTGTATAATACTGCTATATACTGTGTATATGTATAATATCTTATCACTATTTCACTTATTTATCGTAAAACATATGTGGAAAATAACCTAAAAATATAGGGTGGGGGAAATGTCCACTGGGGGGAATGTCCACTGGGGGAAATGCCAGCTGGGGGAAATGTCCATGGGGGAAATGTCCGCTGGGGGAAATGTCCACTGGGGGGAATGCCCTGGATTCGGCGAGGGCTAACAGGGTTAAAAAACACAAAAATACACACAAAAATAGAAGAGGAAAAAAAAAAAAAAAAATGACAGACACAAGACAGTATGGGTTTTCTATGTTAACTGTACGGGTACGTATCAGAGATAGGCGATAGTACTGTAAGATATTACTCACGAAGACAACTACAATTTAGCAATCATATTCTGAATTACCTTGTTATATGAACAGCTTTTATGAGACTGAGAGAGCTTTGTCAGAACCTTAGCACGGAATTTAACTATATTCTTCAGGGCAATTAGGCTGGGCTGTTTACCGGCGTAACGGCTACAATATAGATAGTATTTTGCCTGGAGTACAACATAATAGACAGCCATTGTATAGCAACCTAGGGCATTCAGAATTTCACCACCACCTACGACATCTCTAAGGCTGTCAATACTAAATATAACATTGAAACCATTGTTAATCCATTCCAGGAATGACTTCCAAAATAACAAAGTTTGTGGACAGTCAAACATGGCATGCTTTATACAAAATTAAATGTTGTCAGTTGTGTTTAGATTGTTGAACTACCAATTCAATTCAATTCAATTCAATTAATTGTACCAAGGAACAAATACATGTAAATACATGTAGTTCACAAGGGACGGGGTACAAATTACAATATACCAAGTACGGTATATTTGGACGGGAAAATTTTCCAAAATAAATTGCAATATCAACAAAAATACATTTAGGTGAATATAAAACGAGCCAACTTTGGTTCCTCGCCAATATAAACCATGATCGATCCCTGCAATGAGTGACTGAGAACACAGGATGAATATGGATATTTTCAGTGTAAATAAATTTGAAATTCTCAATGCCCTAAAAGCAGAATCTTAGAAAGGATTAGCCATATATGCTGATCCATTTTGCAACTGATTTAATCATCATCCCAAATTTATATTCTTATTATATTCTGAAGACGATTAGCATGGTCTTGGGCACCTTCACAAGAAATTGTCATGTATCCATATATTACACACAGCAAACTCTAAGGTGAGTGAAGTTGGACAATTAGGATTTGGTTTGGTGTTCTGCTATAAGTGTTGGATCTGTGAGCCAACAATGGATATATGAACCAGTATTGGAACGATGATCCAGACATTAATATACAATGTTGATCTTAATGGAAGCCATATTTGACCCGAGTCACGGGTGCATGAGCCAAAATGAGTCACGATTGAGCCAAATTTGATTCGTTTTTGTCTCCGGTAAGCAAAATAGATCTTCGGCAATTAGCCATAGACGATCAGAAAGTCAGAAATGGAGCAATAGAACATTGGATAAATGAGCCAGCAACGAGTCCAAAATAGAGCATTGACTTTTTTGACGATTTAATGTTTGAGCCGTGTGTGTTCCATTACCGGAATATCGCAGGTAAAGTGAGTCGACTTTTTTTGGGTCTCAATTAAGCAGCCAAACCTTAGTTTGGTTTGGCTAATTTTTGGCTCAACTACTTTTTTGGGGGGCTCAATATTGATTGGATCACATTTTTGCAGTGATATAAATCAAGTTAATGAGGTTATTGTAGATACCAGTACATGTTGTGTGGGAGATTGAAGTTTAAGATAATCAGCTGTCTGCATTTTCATTGAAAATTGAAGTATGTGAATTCAAAACACATGGTAACGTAGTTGACAAAAAGGTAACGGTGTTGACAAAAAGTAACGTAGTTGACGACAATTCTGTCCAATCCGTTACCAAAATGTCAAACTCTATTGCCAAAATATCAACTACGTCACCAAAATGTAACGTAGTTGATGGTTACGTAGTTGATGGTAACGTAGTTGCAGGGACGGCGGAACGGGGGAGGGGGGGGGGGGGTGGCGGGGATCTTCGTCCATAGCTCCTCCAATATTTTCAGCAAAAAACCCCTACAAAAACACAGAAAAAAAACAAAAAGGCACAGACAGATTTAAAAACCCCAAAAAAAACGATAGAGTAAACCGAAAAACCTATATATGTATTGAATGCAGATTTTCCTTTCCAATAAGTATGAGGGGCACCCTTGCTCATTCCATCGTCCCAATGAAGTCATGGTTCGTCTATCAAATCCGAGCCATGGCGGATACACGCTTAAAACTAAAATGTTGAAACCTACTCGTAAAGTGTTGAAAATACCCTTTAAGTGTGTCCACAGTGACAACACTTAAAGAGCAGTCCATGTGGACACACTTAGAGGGTTATTTCAACACCTTACGAGTAAGTTTCAATACTTTAGTTTTAAGCGTGTAGCTTGTACAACGCAACGAATATCAATCATTAGTCGGAAATATTCGTGAGCTTATGACCTCGCCGAACATATGCCCATATTTGAACGAATGAAGCGCCAGGCAATGTTTCCATCTAGTTGCTTTGAAGTCAGATGTGTACAGGCTATTCGAGATTTTTTTAATTTAAGATACGCCCTATCTAAATCGCGATCCAGCCTGGGCGTGACCACAGTCTGGTCACAACCGGTTCCTTCGTGGTTGTGCCCAGCGTCTATCGTCCTTTCCCTTGTCTACGTTCACTTCCGAATGGAAAGACTTCACATCTCTGTCGTGTCTCGTCTTACACGACTGACCCCTTCATGGTTAAGTCCAGCGTCTATCTTCCTTTCCCCAGTCTTCTACTACTCCCGGGCCGTATGGACTTCTCCTCTTCGTCGTGTGGACATCCCGGATGAGTGGGCACCTGATCTAGGTACTCTCTTTCGCCACTACTGTATGAAACAGTATTAATATATGGTTGGCCGTGAATTATATAACGTATATACAAGGCTATGGGAGACTGTATGTATTGTCACCCAGTATGTGTAATATGTATGAATATCAAGCCGTAGCCTTACGCCTGTGATTTGTTACTGTAAGCGTGAATGTATTTCAATCCCTAGCCTTGAGCCTGTGAGTTGTGTGTATAAGTAAATGTGTGAATGGATAATTGTTTATATAGGATCTATGATTAGATCAGTATAACTGCAGCGTCTTCACAGGAAATTAATAACGGCCGAGACCGATAATACAGTTCCCTACCGGCAACAGCTATTATGAATACTATAATCTCCAGAGCTGAACCCGCACGACTGAGCAATACGGTCGAAACAGGTAGAGATGAAGTTATAGAATGGCCACGCTGTCGATGATAGGCGTCTATACTCCAATTCCCAGAGCTAGACCCGCACGACTGTGCAATACGATCGAAACAGGTGGAGGTAGTATTAAAGTAAACGTAGCCTGCACATCTGTTCTAGTTAATTCGGCGACCCGGCGGCGGCTTCGTCCGTTCGGCGGCCTGGTCGCGGCTCTTCCGCGACCCGACGGCGGCCTTTTGTTATATTTCTTCTCCCAATATTTTTGTGATGCTTTCACCTTGGAAGTTCTGTACAACTCCCTCGTTTCAACGGGAACAGCCTTGTATAGGCCTCCGCTCTTCTGTGTATAAAGGTAGTAAATTCTCCACAAGCTTTCTTCGTCACAGGGTGTTTTCCAAGGCCATAGTTTCAGAACTCCACTATCAGTTTATCTAGACTTCGCTGAGGAAATATAGCTATGGAGGGTTGAACCATAATTCGGAACAGACTTCACCTGTAAATGTCCCTAGTAAATCCACACGATGAAACCAAAGTTCATTGCCACGACCCTTTATTCAGCCTAGCTCTCGCCACAGGAATGGGTTTTTCGCTATCAGCGAACGAGAGGAGCTGGATTACTATGGTCTCCTATCAACTACAACTACACAGAGGCCACCAGCTTCGTCGGCGATGCGGTATGTCACATCCATCAGAGCTTCTTTTACAACAAAAGGCCCTTCCCAACGGTATCATAGTTTCCGGATCACCAGGCTTGTATTTGTGAAGGAAAGCCCTCGTATCGTAGATACGCCTCTGTCGCCTCAAGCTTTTCCTTGTAGTCTCCCGAGCAAACTCATGTATCTCGGCCATCTTGTCCCGGAGGTCTTCGACCCACTGTGACGGCTCTACTCGCTGCTTCGGTGGTGCACCCAAGGTCAAGTGCGGCGGCAAGGCAATTTCCCGCCTAAACACCGTCATGTTGGGGAGTATACTGTTGTTTCATGAAGGGTCGCACGGTACGACATTAACACCAACGGGGTGCGGAGATCCCGGTCATCTGGGTGGCGGTCAATGCTGTCGTGCAACATCTGAGCTAAGATCCGGTTAAACCTGTCAATCATGCTGTTCGACTGGGGGTGATAGGGTGTAGTTCTCATCTGCCTCATCCCTAGTCCGAGGTCGAAGTGTATGGCCATTGGTACGCCAAATATGGTCGCGATGTGGATCTACGACATCTTGGGCAACCGTCGTGGCTTTCTGGTTTAGTAAGGCTACAGCCTCCATCAAACGGGTGAAATAGTCTCCAATCACGATTACATATTTGTTTCGTCGATAGGTATCTGCCAATGGCCAGAGAATATCAACAGCCGCTCTATCTCCCGGACTTTCAGTCATCTGTCCGCGATGTGACCTTCTGGGTTTACATCCTGCTAACTTCCTGTGGTTACACACGTCGCGGCTCCAGCACCATTGACGAACATCCGTTTGTAGTCCAGGCCACATGCAAGCTTGTCTCACTTTGACCAAGGTTTTCCTCACCCCAAGGTGGCCGCCGCTTATACAGCCATGTCATGAGGCACCACCAGCAGCCGTCGGTTCACATCTCCCCAAGCGTCTACTCACCTCCTCACAAGCAAAGACCCGTTGATCTCCAGTAGGCGAGAGGCACCCCGAAGGGTTTTGGTTACAGCCCCAAAGCGGCTGATGTACTCTCTGGCTTGTCGGCAGTCTTTCTTCACCCTGGCCTTCAGAACCTGTTCGACCACACTGTGTACACGGGATACGACTCATGGCGTTAGCATTCCCATGCATTCGCCCTGGCCAATGTTGCATTTCTAAATTTGGACAACACTCTGCTTGCATAGGCTACGGCCTTTTCTTCTCCGTTGAGCTCTTGGGACAACATGGCCGCAATGCCGAAATTGCTGGCATCTGTATCCAGGAAAAAGGGATGGTGGAAATCCGGCATCATCAACATAGGTGCAGTCGTCAGCTTCTGTCTCAGGCGGTCGAATGCCGCCTGGGTTGTATCATCCCACAAAAATACTCTCTCTTTCTCCGTCAGTCGGTGTAGTGGAGCTGCTACAGTCTCAAAGTCTCGGATAAAACGCCGATAGTACTCGCAGAAGCCAAGAAAACTTATGATCTCGGTCTTGGAGACAGGCGTTGGCCAATCACGTACATCTCGAACCTTCTCCGGGTCGGTACCAATACCATCTTGTGACACCACTTGACCCAGGTAGAGGACTTGTCGATGGCTACAGTTTAAGGTAGTGTTGTTTGTGTCTGCAGAATACTTCCTCCAGCCGTTGGATCATCTCCTCGGAGGTACACCTAAAAACTATTATGTCGTCGAGATAGACCAAGCAGGTCTCATAATGGAGGCTCGAGGGTTCCTGGGGCGTTACAAAGGCAGTTTTACATCTGTCTTCCGGGCCACATCGATCTGCCAGTAACCTGACTACAGGTCGAGTGTACTGCACCAGCCGTCACCAGAGAGAGAATCCAGGGAATCAACGATTCTCGGCAAAGAGTAGGCATCTTTCTCCGTCACTTTGTTAAGGGTCTAATCGACGCAGAAACGCATCTTTCCATCCTTCTTCCTTACTAGAACAACCGAAGGAGACCAGGGCCCATTGAACGCCTCGATGACCCCTCACGTTAGCATGTCTTCGACTTGGTCGGCTATTACTGCACGAGCAGGTGGGTGTCGTGGAGGATCGGTGTCGCATTTCCTGTCCTGAGGTGATGTTGCTCCATTGTTGTTCGCCCTGAATCACTGTCGTCATCGGCGAACACGTGAGTGAAGCGGGTAACACGGTCTTCTACAGCCAAAGCTCGTTCAACTTCCAATCCAATCTTGCGGTCGGCACCGTTGTTTCACCAGAGGCTGGACTGTTCTGGTTCACAGGCTCTGCAGTAGGTGGAGGTGAATTATCCACTACCCCCACTTCAGTCAGTCTACCACACAGGCTGCTGGCCTGTACCACGGCATGGTCAGTGGACAAGTTGAGGAACCGCAAGGTAACTTCATGGGCACAGTCAACTTCAGCCAGGGCTCTGGCCATCATTGTTCCAGTCATCTGTGTAAACTCAGGAACATTTTCAAACATTCCAACTTCTCTCGATAGAGCACGCCGGATTGCCCGAGAAATCGATGGACCTGCCTCGACGCAGCATCACAATGCCATGGATCCCATCTTAGCCGGGATATACAGTCCGGCCTCACCAGAGTTATTCACCGAAGGAGGTTTCGGTGGAGGTTTCGGCTGCCCTGGGGGTTGATAATCATCTGACGAACGCCACTCTGGGTAATTCGCACGGTAATTCGCCGTCTTTCCCGCAGGACCAGCATCCTGCTGCTCGATCATGGCCGCCGTATGTTTGTCCTCGCCCACGTCCATGTCCCCATCTCGACTGGTATCGTCGTCGCCGTTGCTGTCTCTTTGCTTCATTGTTTCGCTGAGTGTTCTCCATTAACATCTTTATTTCTTCTCTCAACCGTTGATTCTCCGTTTCATCCTCTTCCGTTGAAGATGCAGCTGCCTTGTCATTCTTCTCCGGAGCAGTTGACTTAGCCGTCGGCCACTTTTTCCGACGCTGATGTGTCTTGAATGCTTCCACCTCTACGGCCGCATGCACCGCCGCATCCGAGGTCTTAGGTCTTGTCTGTCAGATTTGAAATATCAGCTCATCACCGATTGCTTCCAGGAACTGATCCTTGGTAAGGGTATCTTGAATATCGTCTCCGGCATCAGGATAAGCCAGCTGTGCCAGGCGGATTAACGCCTGGGAGATCTTCATCTCTTTCGCGGTGCCTGGATTTCAGTTGTGACTTCAGTGCGTACCTGAGATACAACACATATCACGAATCGTTAGGTTCTTGGTATGTGCTTTAGAATAGGTTAACCGGAAGACTATACTGTGAAGTCATGTGGCTCTGTCAGTATGTCGGCACCTCTTCCCACTTCCCTTATATGTGTTGTAATTACAGGTCCATCTGATTCGGCGAACTGAAACGCTTTTCCAAAGTTTACTTCAAACGGTCATAGTCGGTAGTGCCTGGTTCAGACTTAAGGCTGCTTATTATTGCTGGGCTGACCCCTGTAAAGCAACGGCCAGATTTTGATGCTGCTGTTGGTACGTCCACCCATTTATAACGGCACAATGCCCGAAATGAGCCGAACAGTCTCGCCACGGCGTGGTGCCGTCGTAGGTAGCAGCTTTCATCATCGTTGTTTTCATGGATGTGGGCGTCTGTAATGGATGCTCCAATGTCACTCAAGGTGGTTCATTCCGGCTTCTTCTTGGCGGCGACCCATCACGCCCGGGCCGCGTCCCCGTTACAGCTTCATCTCGACCCCGTCGTGGCGTCTCTGCGACTCGGCGCTCTCATCTCAGTCCGGCCGGACTAAAATAGCTGCAATCCTCACTATTTGGGTAATCATCTCGTCACTGGAGCTCCGACTTTTCAGCATCTGTCCAATCATGGAGCTCTTCGATGTACATAATCTGTTAATGGCGTCACGCTGGACTTTGGTCATGGTAGGGTGCACTCCAGGGATTCTTCCAATTGGCAAGGAATAGGCCATGGGTTCGCTTTTCGGTCACTAATTGTCGTAAAATCTTCAACTCAAATCACTTATATGTTCATATTTTCTGAAAAAGCATGATTAAACTATTATTTTATGTCACAGCACTGATATGTTAAAGAAAAATGAATCTCGAACATTCCTCTCCTAGCTGGCTTCATTTTTCCTAGAAAACCCATCAAAATGTCGAAAAATGGTCAAATTCGGCTCTGTTTCCAGAAAAATTTAAAACAGCGATTTCAACTAAATTTCTCTCTCATGTTCCCAGGTGCGGTATCAACTTACGGTGAAAAAATGGGGATCAACCTGCCCGTTTTTTTGTCAGATTTTCTCTCCGTAAATTTTAGGTACACCTAAGGCGCATAACTGAGGAAAGACGAAATTTACGCCATGACCCCGATCACCGTGTAGGCGAAGCCAGCCATCGATCTGTATATGCTCGTTTGCAGAATTGATAATGCTGAACAGGATAGTATTATAGATATAAACTATTAAGAAGGATTATGATGTAGTAGAACTTGGACAGTCTATCGTATTATGAAATTAGACCGGGCCATTACAACGAAACTGTGAAGGGCCACCGTAGGGCTGCTCATCTACTGGCTCTTGTCTCCCATCAGTCAGTTAATCTTCGGCAGCTATCTCTGCTGAAGGTCGGGGCGTCAGTTCGCCCGGTAATGCGGACAGCACAGATTTCAGCTCCATCCTGGACAAGTCAAGTAGATTTTAGAGTAGCTGTAGATGATCGCCCGGAACCTACGCCTCTTTCCGTATCACGTAATCCCCAAGGATCCGGCGCCGTGAAGACTTCCCGTCGGGCTCCGTTTCCTTCAGACTGTGGCTTCTGATCGTCGTAAATCGGCGCCAAAATCGGTCATATTCATGGTTGTGTGGTCCAGATCTATTCTGCCCACCATGCCTGCTCTCCTTTCCATCATCTCCCAGGTGTTGCCCATCTCACCGCTGCCACCAGCTGAAAAGTTTTACCGGGGATGTTCTGAACTCAAGAGACTGTGCAAGGTCCACTAGATCCGATGGGATCGTCTGCGGGCCCAAGGGCAAACTGTTAGGCTACCATGAACGCACTCGTGCACTGATCTTGGTCAACGAAGGAGTTCGATTCAACCTGTCACCTTGGCTGGATAGAGGAGGAATGAAAGGAAGACCTGTAATGACAACCAAAGCAAGAAATACAATATTAACATATAATTCAATGAACAGTTAAACAGGATTCAGATCGCGGTAGCATACAGTCCCCGAAAAGAAGATCCCTGATCTACAAATCATGTTTACCTGTACTCCTATAGTTACCTTTAAACGAAAGTCCAATATAATAAAAAGATATATGCAATATTTTCCGAAGGCCCTATCCAAATCGCGATCAGGCCTGGTCATGGCAATAGTCTGGTCACGTCCGGTTCTTTCGTGGTTGGGTCCAGCGTCTATCGTCCTTCTCCTGGTCTTCGTTCACTTCCGGATGGATGGATTTCACGTCTCTGTCGTGTCTTGTCTTACACGACCTGGCTCCTTCGTGGTTAAGTCCAACGTCTATCTTCCTTTTCCGGTCTTCTTCCACTCCTGGGCTGTATGGACTTCTCGTCCTCATCGTGTCTCGTCTTACAAAACCTGGCCCCTCAAAACATTGATAACTCTCAATGGATAAGGATGGCCTGGGCACGACAGTACTCTCACGGTACAAAGACTTCTAAGGCACCGGCCCGTCTCTCTGCAAAACAACGCAGGACTAGTCAACTTCACGGTTGACCACAGCGGCAGACGGTACTCCTCGTAGGAATAGAACCACAGGATTCAGCGACCCCGCTCAACAGTGACTCACCCCGCGGCCCAGCTCCAAGGACGAATCATAAAGGCTAGAGTTCACGGATACACAGTCCACACGCGATCTGAACATACGGACATCGATAACACACGATGGATGGGTAGGCACGTGGTCTAGAACCCATCTTTTCCCACTACTGTATGGACATCCCGGATGGGTAGACATCTGGTCTAGGAACCCTCCTTTACCACTAATATATGGAACAGTATTAATATATGGTTGGAATTACATAACGTATATACAAGTGTAACATGGGTAAATTGACAGGTTATATAATTGTGAACAGGGATAGGTAGGAATGGTCAGTACAAGGACATGTTTCTATGTACCTTGTCTGATAATGCTAGTTTGCACTTGTGGTCAGTATGTTATCTGGTATCTCTCTCAAGCAAGTAAGCAGGTTGCTTACTCAATACACCCTCACTGGGTTATAGAGGGCAGCTATGGGATTAATGACTGAGAATAATTGGCCTGAGAGTAGGAATATTTTGGAGAACTACTTTACTGCGATGACATCTAGCTTTGTTGTTGATGGTTGCCGGGTTTTAGGCAGATATATGTAGTGGATACACCTTTAGGTGACTCATATATTGGTTAAGTCATACATCGCGTTCACAAGTTACCTCAGTGTGTTCCTTATCGAGGACCTGGGGATTATTTGCTTTCACGTAATGTGACTGATAGGGTTTCCAAAATTTGGTTAAAATGACCAGTACCAGGGGTTTGAGACGGACATGTGCATTCGGTTGGGGCACTGACCATGCCGCCAGCATCTGATGGTTGCCTTCCCTGGCCTGGGAGATTTTGATAGGAATGGTGTTTCCCCGTTTCTGGCTTGTGGGAATGGATGGCTTATCTGGAGATGACCCAATGGACATTGTTGATCTTTGCCATCCACTGATTTAATATGCAGGGTTTTTTTTTATGGAAATCTTAGTTTTTCTGGTATCAGTTTTTCTGTTATTCACTTTTCCTGATATTTTGGATATGAATAAACTTATGTATATATCGCACCCTCAATCCCGGACTTGCGTGAATTTATAAGGGCGATGGATTTCGTGACCTTACACAAGGCTATGGGAGACTGTGTATTGTCACCCAGTATTGTCACCTGTCACCCAGTATTGGTGACAATACTGGGTGACAATGAATATGATATGAATATCAAGCCCTAGCCTTAATCCTTTGAATTGTGAGTGTAAACGTGAATGTATTTCAACCCCTAGCCTTAAGCATGTGGGTTGTGTATAAGTAAATGTGTGCATGGATAATTATTTATGAAGGATCTATGATTAATTCCGTATAACTGCAGCTTCTTCACAGGAAAGTAATATCGCCGAGACCAATAATACAGTTCCCTACCGGCCTCAACAGGTAGAGATGAAGTTATAAGAGGGCCACGCTTTCGACGCTAGTCGTCTATACTTCAATTCCAGACCTAGACCCGCACGACAGTGCAATACGATCGAAACAGGTAGAGATTGGTTAACGTAGCCGAAGTAAACGTAGCCCGAACTTCTGTGTTATTTAATTCGGCGGCCGATGGCGGCTCTCTCCGTCCCGGCGTCGACCTTTTGTACAATCAATTCGGTGGCCTGGTCGCGGTTCTTCCACGGTCTGGTGGCGACCTTTTGTAATATTTCTTCTTCCAATATTTTGCGATGCTTTCACCTTTGAATTGCTGTACAACTCCCTCGCCTCATCGGGAAGTCTTATATAGACCCTTCGCTCTTCTGCGTATAGAAGTGATAAATTCTCCACAAGCATTCTCCGTCACAGGGTGTGTTTCGAAGGTCATAGTTTCATCAGCTAATCTAGACTTCGCTGGGAAAATCTGGCTATTGAGGATTGAACCATAATTCGGAACACACTTAACCTGTAAATGTCAGCCGCTAACTCGCCCTAGTATATCCATATGATGACATCACTTTTTTGTGTTGTTTATATTGTAATGTGGCATGCACTGTGTGAAATAAGACTGTTACAGTTCTATTATTATTTACAATACCATTCTGCATTGTGACTTTAGCGAAAGATGTTGAGTAACACGTGCGTTTGTTTTGAAAGTTTTATCACATGACTCTCTCGTGACCCACCCGGGTATTTTCTGTTGTACTCTCTCTCTGTTGATGGATTTCATGCTGTGCTGACGTACACGTAAGTTTGTGCGTTGTCGCAATAAAACAGAGCAGCATCTTGCAAGCATATCTTGGTGTTTGTGATAATTATTTCACGGATATAGTTCACTGCATCTTGTTGTGGTAGTGCACACAACAATTGGTGTCTGAAGCGGGATTTAAATCGAATCTTGCGCCTGGATGATAAGCAAGCTCGCTGCATCATTTCCCGGCAATGGCTGTTGTTGTCATAACGACAACAACCACACACAAAGCTTATCGGCTGGGACAATCTGAAACAGTGTCTTTTCAATTCTTGTAAATCGTCGTTCCAACTTCGTGAGTCTGAATTATTCTTGGGTATCGTTAGATTCTTGGTATGTGCTTTAGAATAGGTTTACCAGAAGTCTATTCTGTGAAATCATGTGACGCAGTCAGTATGTCGGCATCTCTTCCCACTTCCCTTATATGTGTTGTAATTGTAATTCTTTACAATTAAGTATCGTTTAACCCAGCGACGGATTTGATAATTTATAGTACATCAATTTGAAATATTTCTTTCTCGTTCACCCCACGTGGTCTGGACTTGTGCATGTCGGCGACTGGGATAAGTCTGGTGTTATTGTAAATCTGTTTCTTGCTCTTGATATTTCATAGTCGAATTGACTTGATATAATTTACATTCTGACCATTGATAGATTATTTAATTTTATTATTAATTTGTGAACTGTAAAAAATAAGTAGTATTTTATGTGTTGCTTACATAAGCAAACAACAACAACAGAGTAATAAACTGAGCTTTCTCATTGATCTAAGTGAAGACAGCATAAGACTGCGACATCCTTTCTCAACCAAATGAATGATCGGTTTCAAAAATATTGTTGTTCACTGCGAATAGCAGAAATTGTTTTGATGTCCTATATTTAGCTGTCCACACACGCACACATACTAGTACTGCATTACTGGATACTGGATAGTTTTCAGTGACATAATTATTTATACATCACGTAAATAGTTGACGTACTAAAAGATTCAGCTGGGTGCTGTTCACTGTCAATAGCAGAAATTGTTTTGATGTCCTATATTTAGCTGCCCACACACATACTAGTACTACATTACTGGATACTGGATAGTTTTCAGTCACATAATTATTTGTTTATACATTACGTAAATAGTTACCGTGCTAAAAGATTCAGCTAGGTGCTGTTCACTGCAAATAGCAGTAATTGTTTTGTTGTCCTAACTTTAGCTCACACATATCAGTACTGCATAACTGGATTATGGATACATGTTATTTTTACGTACATAATTATGTTGCTGAAAATGGTTATAATTTAGCCGAAATGTGTTATTATTCTGATGTCCGAGCCAGATCTTGAGAGATTTTTTATCAAAGTATCCTTTGAAACTTCCCACAAAGGAGAGTAACTTTGTTCCAGTTCTCTTGTCGGACAGCAAGGGGGCAATACTAGAGTCTGTTTTCGAAGAAAATTGATTGTGTGTAGAATTTCTGTGTGTGCGTGGTGGCAGAACATCGGACTGTGTAGATCTCCTTGAAAGTTTATATCTGGACCGGTACGTGTGATATTACCACAAGAGTTCGTGAGGGTCATTTAGAGATACGGAAGTGGGGAGATAGTACACCATCAGGTATTTACGACCAGTTTTGCAGGGCACGTGACCTAGTTCTAGGACAGGGTGGTCGTATCAAGATCATTGGAATACCAGCCTATTCAATCGACATTCATAACACATTCAAAGGATACTGCGGCCTGCGGAGATTCTGCTCCTCAGACTCTGAGGTTGAAAGGCAGGTTTCTTGTATGAACAGAAAAATAGTAGAATTTAACCAAGAACTGGGGCGTCACACTCTGAAGTTTAATGCCGACCTTCTAAAGTGTAGAAAAGGTAAGAATATCCTGAATTTCAAATTACTTTATAATGGCCTGCACCCTGGTAACCTACTAGCGCGCAAGTGGATGCGAAGAATACTTTTAGATATAACAACTGAGTGTTACAGTCAGGACATAGACAGTATCACTATTGACCATCTAGAATTTTTGGCATTCGAGAAAGATGAACACAGAAGGTGGGGGTCCCCCAAACGAGAATGACCAAAATGGTCCTGGCCAAAATGCTGAATTTGAAAAAGCTGGCATTGTGGGCATGCTCTCCAAAATGTTTCAAAAGTTTGAAGAATCACAGACACGGTTGATGTCATCACTAGACTCCCAGAAGAAGGAGCAGGAATGTACTTTAAAGTCTTACATTGAATCTTTGCACGGGGCAAGGGGGTATACAAATGGTGCGACAACACATGAAACTCTGGGTAGTCCTCCAAGTTTGGACTTCATGGGCCAATCAACTGGGCGATATGAGCAAACCTCTGTTAGGGAGGATGGTTTAACAACACATGAAACTCTGGGTAGTCTCCCAAGTTTGGACTTGAGATACAACACATATGGCTCTGTCAGTATGTCGGCACCTCTTCCCACTTCCCTTATATGTGTTGTAATTCAGGGGACAACCAGCTAGGCGACGTGAACAAAGAGTCCCAAGTGAGTATGGAAGTGTGAGTATCACACGATCCTCGGGACAGCTCAGGGGCAAACTTCATGGGCCAGGCCTCGTGGCGACGTGAACTGTCACATGAGGAGGATGGTCCATCCATTAAGTGGAATGGCGGGAAGGAGCCAGTTTGAAGCCGAGTTGAACATGATAGGCCGCCAGCAGAGAAGAGCACCGGGTCATTTTGGAGGGGCTGACTCAGGGGATAGAGCCCGCGACATGAGGAGCCGCGCTTCAAACATTGCTGGGCAAATGGGTGCACCTTATCCGAAATTGCCTACGTACGAGGGTTGTGAAGTAGTAGAGATTTTCTGAACTCCGTTTGAGCGCATGTCTGGAAGCTATGGTTGGGGGGAGCAGGAGAAGATTGACCGATTATATCAGTGTTTGAAGGGGAAGGCCATGCGTTATGTCTGCTCTCTCCCCAGAGAGGTTTGCCAAAACTACAGTGCATTAGAGGGGAGTCTGATCAATCGTTTTGGAAAGCGAGAGCCCCCACTACAGTGAGGAGGAAGTTATCGGAACTCCAACAGAAGTCCGAAGCTAATGAAGAATTTGC
The DNA here is from genome assembly GCA_036873755.1 of Hanleya hanleyi. Classification (NCBI taxonomy): domain Eukaryota; kingdom Metazoa; phylum Mollusca; class Polyplacophora; order Lepidopleurida; family Hanleyidae; genus Hanleya; species Hanleya hanleyi. Next base: position 83,868 of record JAVTVY010023677.1, read on the forward strand.
AGAGGAAGTCAGACGCTTGGTTACTAAGGCATACCCGAGTGTCGGCCTTGATATGCAGGACCAACTGGCAGCAAAAGCTTTTCTCCATTGTTACAAAAAGCCGCGTATTGCTTACGAGGTCATGAACAAAAACCCAGCGACTCTAAATGAGGCTCTAGACCTGGTAACCTTCCTGGAGCACAATTACCGGGCCACCCTTGGAAAAGATCAAGATGTTAGTCGTAGGGAGCGAACACGCCGTGTAAGTTGGGCCGACATCACTGAAGATTCAGAGGAAGAAGTAAGTATCGCTCAGCGGATACAAACGCCAACTTATGTGACCATTCAAAGACTGAATTCAAGAATGAGGAAACTAGAAGAGATGGTATCCAAACTCTGTCAAAAGGAGAATGTGGACACGCAAAATAGGGGAAGGACACCGGGAACTCCACAAACATCGTTTGAATCACCCAAATGTTATGGATGTGGTCAAGTAAGCCTTTTTAAGAAAAAGTGTCCTGTGCGTTCTCGATCGCCAAATCCATGAAGACGAGATGACAAATCGCCAGAACAAATCAACCGCGAATTTGTCTCTGAGACAGTTGCTGATAATTCAACCATCAAGGTCACCCGCTTAGGCAGTGCCAGTAAAAGTATTGTTGTCCAACTTAAGGTGAATGGTCTACAAACCCGAGCTGTTGTTGACAATGGAGCTGATGCTACAGTCATTTCAACGTCATTGGCAAAGGAGGCGGGCCTAACCGTGGGCGAGTCCCCAGCATGCCGGTTGTTGAATGCCGAGAGCGGGGCAGAGATGAGGGCATTTGGTGGGGTCACTGCGACTCTGCAGATAGCCCAGAAGACTTGGAGCGGGCCAGTCTACGTAGCGCCTATAAGAGACAAAGCACTGTTGGGAATGGATTTTCTTCGGGAGACGGATGCAACCGTGCTTGCTAAACAAGGTGATTTGCTCATTAGAGGATGCTTGGTTGTCGGACAGTGCAGCAGTAGCGAAGAATCCAATGTCTGTAGCAGGGTTGTGGTAGCAGATGACGTAATTATCCCGACATTTCCCGCGATTTGTACCCGATCATGTAGAGGATAAAACTGTTGTCCTTGATCCTGGGGAGGCCAGAACAAGAACGTTATTGTGTGACCCGTCGAGAGTTGCTGGCTGCGGTAATGTTCATCAACCAATTCAAGCATCATCTGCTGGGACGGCAATTCATTCTAAGGACCGACCATAGAAGTCTAGCTTGGTTATTCACGTTCAAAGCACCTCAAGGCAAGCTAGCCATATGGCTTGAGGAATTAAGCCAATACTCGTTTGCCATCCAACATCGGGCGGGTCGTTCGCACGAGAATGCGGATTCCCTATCCCGTATCTTTTCACAGAAGGAAGCCTCTTGCGACTGCTACAATGCGGGCGAGGATATGGAAACCCTACCATGTTCTGACTGTGGACCCTGCCGTAAGCTTCACAATATGTGGGCCAGATTTGAGAAAGACGTAGACAACATAGTGCCTCTGGCAGTCCGTCGGATCAGCCCCATATGCGAGAGCACAAACCCAAACGATGAACCTAACGAATACCTCAATTACCCGAATATCCTCCAGGAAACCATGGAACGGACACACGATGCTGCTAGAGCAGCAACCAAGAGCGCGAAACAGAAACGGGTTTAGTGCTTCAGTGGTAGGCCATCAAGCTGGTGGCCTGGTGTATATCTCAAGCTAAGAAGAAGGGCCAGTCACCCAAGCTTCAAGGCAAGTGGCAAGGCCCCTACATTGTCTTCAAGGTATTGGGACCGGTTTTGTACGAGGCGCAGAAAAACAAGCACTCAAAGGTCCAACATTATGAAAGGCTCTCCGATAATGTTCCAACATGGGTGAATCGACTGCGAAGTACAATTCTAACTCGGACAGAAGCACCGAACAAAACTAAGGGATATCGGGGAATCGTTCTAGTGTAGAGAGTAATCCCGGCAAACTACCGAGTCCACTGCGGACCCAGCGTCGGGAATGGGATACAGAAACATCCGAGACTTCTGAGGTATCTGCGAAGGACACCTTTACCAATGATGATGCAGAAAGAGCAACAAGTCCACAGCGGGCTTGTCATTGGCAAGAGAACCAACGACATCTTCCAGTGGTAGTCGACCAGAAGGCAACAAATCGGATATCTGCGGTAACGCTTGATGACGGAACTCCAGCAAGAAGGATGACAGTCCCAGCGGACCAGTCGTGGACGCCTTATTCATTCCCCATCTCGTCTTGACTTCTGAAGCTCGAGTGGTCTCGGAACTATCTGAAGGGGGGATGGTGTATTGTGGCATGCATTGTGTGAAATAAGACTGTTACAGTTCTATTATTATTTACAATACCATTCTGCATTGTGACTTTAGCGAAAGATGTTGAGTAACACGTGTGTTTGTTTTGAAAGTTTTATCACATGACTCTCGTGACCCATCCGGGTATTTTGTGTTGTACTCTCTCTGTTGATGGATTTCATGCTGTGCTGACGTACACGTAAGTTTGTGCGTTGTCGCAAGCAAGCATATCTTGGTGTTTGTGAGAATTATTTCATATATTTCGGATATAGTTCACTGCATACTCGATGGGTATTTTTCACTGGTGCAACAAGACAAAATCATGCTGTTTATTCTCTTATGCTTGAGATACTAGACGGCGGGCGGTGTTCGATCGATCAATCTGAATTGTCCGACTAATTGGTGCAGAGTAAGGCAGAGAAAGACATGTGCAATATAAACAAGAGAAACATAGTTATGTTATTTACAGCCATTGTGTAGGGGGCACAGCTGATGCAACTACTTTAAATAGTTATTAGGCAGGGCAGGTCTTACCCAGGTAGCCACAGAATGCTCCCACTATCTTAGAATTGTGCACCTATGAGAGGACCTCACTGTGCCCACGCAGCACCTGTAGATTATAATCTTTCCCACAATAGATCCCTTCTTCCTGTTGGAAAGTCGCAGAGTCTGATTCACTTTGTCCATAAGAAAATCGCGTTCTTCCTCAAATCTCGAGCACTGGAAGACACACCGATAATAATTAACTATCTCAGGCACATTTCAGACACTCCAGTCTGCTGACGTTATGTTGGTGTTCAGCTTCAGAATGATATCTCAGTTTTGTATGACCACTGAGGATCTGGTTCAGACAGCTTTGTTCTCTCCCTAGCTATGTTTATGGAAAAACTTGCTGGTATTTTGTCTTCTTGATCACAGCCTGGACACAGCTTATACTTTTGTGGAGTTTTCCAACCGTCGTTGGTGGCATCGGACCTTTGCTCCACGTCTCAAAATGTTTTTCTTTATTTATTTATTTATTTATTTTTCCAGTTAAGCCCTGGACTCACCACTGGGCATTTATTTGCCATACGACCACGAATTTATAAAAGTTGGTTTTGTCTACGTGGCCTGGGACAAAACCAAATAATGCACGATGCATTTATACAACAATGTTACTGATTTAAGAAAAATATACTTTCTGCTACTGATGATATAAATATGTTTCAGGATGATACTGTTACATGTACCATTTAAATGGAACTTTGTTCTCTTTCCTCTACTAGTCCACATAGAGTAGATACATTTGTATCACTTATTATGCAAATGTATTCGAGAGCGTTACTAATGTATTCATACAAAATAACAAATTTGTTACATAATTGCCACAATATTGTCAGCAGATGTCAACTCGTTCAAAAGATAGGACTAACCTACACCAGTATACAATTTCAAAACATACACAAATACAATAAAATATTCGGTGTCGCTAGATTTTTTTTGATAATATTCTCACTCGAACCATTTTCGCGTTCAAATAAGCACGTTATATTATGATAATTTCCATACCTACAAGATCCACCAAAAGATTGATTCAGTATGCGATTGTGAAGTAGTTTTTCATGGTTTAGATATGGAGAAGCTGAAATACTTTTTTCTCAGATTCAACTCGTGTTCAAATAAAAACAATAAATTGTTATGCTCCCCATATTTGTATTTACTGATAACCATTTTGGCAATCATAATTATATGATTAATATCTCGATCTTCAGATTTAATGCCAAATAATATATCGACCTCGGTAAGATTAATTTTACATTGTATATATGCCAATCGACCTTATCTTTACAATACTTACATTTGTTCGTTTTCGTTGTACCTAATTTATGTAATAATATGGCAGTTGCGTAAATAGTGTGAATTATTTTCCATTGCAATGCTTGCAATCTAGTTTCTTTGGTAGTAATAAATGGTAACCGATAAATGTTTGTGTCAATATCTAAATCAATTTTCCTTTTCCAAAAAGACACACAACATGGAACAACCCTGTTGGCTCGCCGAGCGGTGAGTAGTGATCTAAAGTTTTTTGCTCGCCACCCAGTAACATTTTTGCCAGAAAAATGCCTTCTCGGCGGGGGAAAAAGATACGCGATAATTCAGCACCCACTTTCTTGGGATTGCGTTTATCACAGGGGCCTCGGAGCACGTTTGAAAGTGGGGGGGCTGAACTCTATATCCGGCAATGTTAAATGCTGGACTGGTGCTATCTAAGATAGGACTTATAACATTGCAGTCTCAAAAAGTGGGGGGGGGGCCCTCGGACCCCCCGGTTCCGCGGCCCCTGTATCATCGCCATGAATTCGAAAATTCTATGAGGTGATGGGCCAATTATATTTACAATACGATCAAAATCTAACAGCTTATTATTCCTACATATATCTCGAACTCTGGTTATCCCTAGTACTAACCAATCCTTAAAGAATAAAGGTTTGCCTTTATAACATACATATTTATTATTAAAATCGGTTTATCTGGAATTTCAGCATTTGATAAATCGTTATACGCCGGTTTTGTATCGTCTTGGGAGTTATCTAACCAGATACTTAATGCGTTTCTCCAAAAGGAAGATTGGATCCTTTCTAATCCTACAAATAATTTACTATTGACAGAACTCTCAAAGACGCTATAATTGTCTCCAATTTGGTTAAAATAAAAGGATGGGATATTTTTCCAGATTTCATACCCTGGGTTGACTAATCTAGCTACCCACTGTAACATGTTCAGCCCACCCTGTTGGATATCTCCGACCAGAACACTTCGTTTTACTTTTTCAAAAGCCTTTTTGTTATTAAATTTTCTCTTCCAAATGAATCTATAAAATATTTGATTAATTTCCATCAGGACTTTGTCTGGAATGTTAATAGAGTTCATAAGATGTGTGAATTGCGACAGTAAAATGTTTTTACAATATGAATCTTTCCTATGATAGATAAATCTCTCCTACTCCACTGTTTTATAATCCTTTTAATGTTTTCTATACGACCAGTCCAATTATCTGCAATATTGGCCGCCCTCATTTAGTTACTAAAATGAACTCCAAGTATTTTTATATTACAACCCCATTTTATGTTTTCTGGATTTTCCTTATTATCTTCCATACTTCCTACCCACATCCCTTGCGTTTTGTTCAAATTTGGATTCAATCCTGAAAATTTTACGTACTGGTCTATTATTGTCACGGTGTTGTTGTTATTACGCTGTGTTGTTGTTGTTGCACCATATTGTTGTTGTGCGCCATGGATATTTCTAGAAATCGTGACCTAGTCAGTACAAGTAAATATGTTGTCATAGCATTGTAATATCTATCGAAGTTTCTGGAGTAATAGTTGACTTGAGTTTGATTGGTTTGTGAGACCGATGGAAATTTCCAGACTTGTGTTCACTGCGTAGTTACGGTCGTTGCCGGGGAAACGGAAGTTTCCAGAGCTGCTTGATAGACTATAAATATTGTGACATTCGGCGATCGGGGAGAGATTTTCAAACTGGTATTCGGGTGCATTAGAGTCATACCGTTGATACGGATTACTGGACTGGTATCCTGTGAACGGACTTTGGCTGCCTTTGGTGATACATCCATCCACAAGCGACGGATATTGCATGGACAAACCGTGATCTCAGAGCAGTGTTAAATTACGGACTTGGCACACGGACTTGGAAGTTATATGTGCACGTCAGCACAGACGTTTAAGGATACACTGGTATAGCATTGTACAGTAACACTGTACCAAGAATATTTGTTTGTTGTATTAGCCTTACTTAATTTGTATTTGATTTTAGTGTTGTTAATAAATATTTTTGATTGTTAATCCTTGACTTCACAAACGTTTTCTGTTGCGTTTTTTGCTGGTAATATATATGACGAAACAGAATTGGGGGCCTGTCCGGGAGAGTTTTGTTTACATTCCAGCTTTGCTACATAGTTCTAAATTGATACATTGTTTGGATTTGTGAAGTTAGGGAGTAGTATATTGACAACATGTCTTTTGAACCTGCAGAGTTTGCTTTAAATCCTAGTCAGGAGCAATTTAATGAGCTACGTAAAGAGGGTTGTTTGGGCTGTGTAAATTCTTAGAAATTAATTTTAAAACATCTTGGAAAAAGCAAGAAATTAAGAAACTCATTATTAAACATTTTGTTAGTAAACAACTTTGGGAAGAAAGTGATTTTGATTTAACTGAGAAAACAGCTGATGATTTGGAAATAAGGAAATTAGAATTGCAGCATCAGATGGAATTAAAGAAATTAGAATTAGAGAGAGAAAGATTAGAAAAAGAGGAAAGAGAGAAAGAAAGAGCATTAGAGTTAGAGAGAGAAAAGTTAGAAAGAGAGAGAGAAGAGAAAGAGAAAGAAAGACAATTTCAATTAGAATTAAAGAATATGGAATTACACTCGCAAACAATTCCTGCACATGTACCTGTACAATCACAATCAAGATTTGATGCGGCTCGTCAAATTCGTCTTGTCCCACCATTTCAGGAAAAAGAAGTTGATAAATATTTTCTGCATTTTGAGAAAATTGCTGAAAATTTAAACTGGCCAAAAGAAAATTGGAGTTTACTTCTTCAAAGTGTTTTGATTGGAAAGGCGAGGGACATTTACACTCAATTGACGGTGGAGCAAGCATCAAATTATGATTTTGTGAAAGATTTAATACTTAAGGGTTATGAATTGGTTCCTGAAGCCTATAGACAAAAGTTTCGTAGTTGTCAAAAAGAAAACTCACAGACTCATGTTGAATTCGCTCGTTCAAAAGAACAATTATTTGATAGATGGTGTGCTTCGGTTAAAATTGATAACCAATTTGAAAACCTTAGACAGCTTATGCTGGTAGAGGAATTTAAAAGGTGTATCCATGGTGATATTAGAACATTTCTTGATGAAAAGAATGCCAACACTTTGGATCAAGCAGCTAGATTTGCTGATGAATATGCTCTGACACACAAATTATCATTTGTCAATGTTGTTAAGCCAAGTTCATTCCAGTCTAATATCTCAGGTAATAAATCCAGTTCTTTCTCCAGTCCTAAAACGTTCAGCCCCAGTTACAAAGGTCAAAGGTCAATCATAAAATCTCAATCACCCACTTTTAACTCTCAATATAAACCTCCCGTATGCAGCTACTGCAAAAAAGATGGTCATTTATTGGCTCAATGTTTTAAATTGAAAAGAAGACAAGATCAGGCTTTTCAAAAGCCTAGTGGTTTTCTCACTTCGAGATTTGTACCCAAGCAGGTCAGTGATGTGCATAGTGCACATGTTGTTAAGATGGCCAGGGGCACTGTTCCTGTTAATTCTATCAAGGATAAGGTTGACAGTTTTTCAAATTCTGTTATGGAGATTTTTGAACCATTCATTCACAATGGTTTTGTGTCACTTTCAAGTGATTTTTCTAGCGCTACTCCGGTGAAGATTTTACGAGACACGGGTGTGTCCCAGTCTCTTTTGTTGGCAAATATTCTGCCGTTTTCCGATTCTTCATCTGCAAGCAGTAATGTCCTGATTAAAGGGGTAGATTCTGACAATTATACACCCGTTCCACTCCATAACGTTTTTCTGTCTTCCGACTTGATTTCTGGACCTGTTACTGTGGGTATTAAAGGTAGTTTACCTTTTGAGGGTGTTCATTTACTTCTTGGTAATGATCTTGCGGGAGATAAAGTCGGGATTAATCCGATTGTAACTGACAAGCCTTGTTTGGATCAGATCAAGGATCCAGTTGAAGAGGAAATTCAATGTTTATATCCTGCTTGTGCAGTTACTCGAGCCATGAGTAAATTGGCCAAGGAGACTGAAAAGTCACTTAAAGATGACGTCATCGACGACGTTTGTTTGGCTGACACTTGCCTGTTTTTTAATGATGAGGCTGATAAGCCACATTTTGATAGTAAATTGGAATGTTCTAATGACAAAATTTCAAAATCACAGCTGGTTACTGAACAGCATAGTGACAAGGACATTTCCAAGTTGTTTGACAGGGCAGTAGATGAGTGTGATGTAACTCAGGAGCCTGTGTGTTACTTTTGTAAGAATGGTGTTCTTATGCGCAAATGGAGACCGCCAGATGCGTCACCTGATGATGAGTGGGCAGTTAAGTATCAGATTGTGGTACCAAATTCATATCGTTTAGATATCCTCAGACTAGCCCATGAAACAGCTCTTGCAGGCCATTTAGGTGTTAACAAAACATATTACAAAATTCTTAATCATTTTTATTGGCCAAATTTGAAGAAAGATATTATAGAATTTTGTAAGTCATGTCACACATGTCAAATGGTAGGTAAACCAAACCAAACAATACCGAAGGCTCCTCTACAACCAATTCCTGCATTTAAGGAAGCTTTTAGTACGGTAATTCTGGATTGTGTTGGTCCACTACCAAAAACAAAGTCAGGCAATCAATACATGTTAACAATCATGTGTGCTTCAACCAGGTTCCCTGAGGCTATTCCTTTACGGAATATTAAGGCAAAAACTATTGTTAAGGCCTTAGTTAAGTTTTTCACACTTGTTGGCCTACCCCAGTCCGTTCAGTCTGATCAAGGATCTAATTTCATGTCAGGAATTTTTCAGCAAGTCATGTATGAATTGGGTATAAAGCAGTACAAGTCATCTGCATATCACCCAGAAAGCCAAGGTGCTTTAGAAAGATTTCATCAGACATTAAAGAACATGATTAGGACTTACTGTTTTGATACTGAGAAAGACTGGGATGAAGGCATACATTTGTTACTGTTTGCTGTTAGAGAGTCTGTTCAAGAGTCTTTGGGCTTCAGTCCATTTGAATTAGTATTTGGTCATACAGTTAGAGGACCACTTAAACTGTTAAAGGAAAAGTTCCTAGACAGTGATCTGGACTCATGTAGTCTCTTACAATATGTGTCGGACTTTCGCACCAGGTTGACTAAAGCACGTGATTTGGCCATGTCAAATTTAAAGTCATCACAAAAAAGTATGAAAACAACCTATGATAAACATGCCGTTAAACGAAGTTTCAAACCTGGTGAGAAGGTACTGGCTTTGCTACCTATTCCTGGTAGTCCACTTAAGGCTAGATATTATGGTCCTTATGTCATTGAAAAGAAATTAAATGACCTTTTGTAATTCAGACTCCTGACAGGCGTAAACACAATCAGTTGTGTCATGTAAATATGTTGAAGTTATACATAGACAGAGATAGCACTAACAGTACTGTACAACCTGTAAGTGTAGTTAGTTCTGACCCTGATAGTGATGAAACTCGTGAAGATCCAATGACAGCGGCGAAATTACAGAACTCTGACATTCTACATAATTTGGATTCCAAGTTGTGTCATCTCGAACCTGCGCGACAGGAAGAACTTCGAACACTGCTCAGTCAATACGAACATTTGTTTCCTGATATTCCCACTCGGACTGATAAAATTTCACATGACGTCGATGTTGGAGATTCTAATCCAGTGAAACAGCACCCATATCGTTTGAATTTCATTAAACAAAACTACCTGAAAAAAGAAATTCAGTATTTATTGGACAATGACTTCATTGAACCAAGTAATAGTAACTGGAGTTCACCTTGTATCCTGGTTCCGAAGCCAGATGGCAGTTACAGAATGTGTACGGACTACAGAAAAGTGAACACATTGACCAAAACTGACACATTCCCTATTCCACGAATAGACGATTGCATTGATAAAGTGGGAAGTGCCAAGTTTGTGTCAAAGTTTGATCTTTTGAAAGGATTCTGGCAAGTTCCACTGACAGATCGTGCGAAGGAGATATCAGCATTTGTCACTTCGGAGGGTCTGTTCCAGTACAAAGTCATGCCTTTTGGAATGAAAAATTCTCCTGCCACGTTCCAGCGTCTCATCAACCGTGTTACTTCTGGTTTGGAAGGATGTGAGTCATACATTGATGACGTCATTGTTTACAGCGATACATGGGAAGATCATCTACAGAGAATTCGCGCACTGTTCAATCGGCTGAGTGATGCCAAGCTGACAGTCAACCTTGGAAAAAGTGAATTTGGACATGCACGTGTGACATTCTTGGGTCACGTTGTTGGTCAGGGTCAGGTAAAACCTATAGATACTAAGGTTAGTGCTGTCTCGCTGTTTCCAAGACCAACATGTAAGAGACAACTGATGCGTTTCTTAGGTATGGCTGGTTACTACAGGAAATTTTGTCCAAATTTTTCAGATATTTCTGAGCCTTTAACTCAACTCTTAAGAAAGAGGGTAACTTTTGCTTGGACCGATAAATGTGAATCAGCTTTTGAGAACCTGAAAGCCATCCTCAAGAGTGCGCCAGTTCTTTCAGCACCAGATTTTAATTCACCTTTTAAACTGGCTGTAGATGCTAGTGATGTTGCTGCTGGTGCCGTTCTGTTACAAGAAGATAAGAATGGGGTAGATCACCCTATTTGCTATTTTTCACGCAAATTTGACAAACATCAGAGAAATTATTCTACAATTGAGAAAGAATGTTTGGCAATGATATTAGCTTTACAACATTTTGATGTTTATGTTACTTCTTCATCGTTGCCAATTACTGTATTTAGTGATCACAATCCTCTTGTTTTTATAAGTAAGATGAAGAACAAGAATCAAAGATTGTTGAGATGGAGTTTGGTGTTGCAAGAGTACAATATTGAAATTAGACATATTAAGGGTAAGGATAATTTGATTGCTGATTGTTTGTCTCGCATATAATGTACATATGTTTGGCAACGTTATGATGTTATAAGAATTTTGTCTTGCAACAATGTTTTGAATTGTTAAAAAAGTTCCAAGTTTGAAACTTTTTTTTTTAAGAGGGGGAGCGTCACGGTGTTGTTGTTGTTACGCTGTGTTGTTGTTGTTGCACCATATTGTTGTTGTGCGCCATGGATATTTCTAGAAATCGTGATTGGTTTGTGAGACCGATGGAAATTTCCAGACTTGTGTTCACTGCGTAGTTACGGTCGTTGCCGGGGAAACGGAAGTTTCCAGAGCTGCTTGATAGACTATAAATATTGTGACATTCGGCGATCGGGGAGAGATTTTCAAACTGGTATTCGGGTGCATTAGAGTCATACCGTTGATACGGATTACTGGACTGGTATCCTGTGAACGGACTTTGGCTGCCTTTGGTGATACATCCATCCACAAGCGACGGATATTGCATGGACAAACCGTGATCTCAGAGCAGTGTTAAATTACGGACTTGGCACACGGACTTGGAAGTTATATGTGCACGTCAGCACAGACGTTTAAGGATACACTGGTATAGCATTGTACAGTAACACTGTACCAAGAATATTTGTTTGTTGTATTAGCCTTACTTAATTTGTATTTGATTTTAGTGTTGTTAATAAATATTTTTGATTGTTAATCCTTGACTTCACAAACGTTTTCTGTTGCGTTTTTTGCTGGTAATATATATGACGAAACAGAATTGGGGGCCTGTCCGGGAGAGTTTTGTTTACATTCCAGCTTTGCTACATAGTTCTAAATTGATACATTGTTTGGATTTGTGAAGTTAGGGAGTAGTATATTGACAACATGTCTTTTGAACCTGCAGAGTGTGCTTTAAATCCTAGTCAGGAGCAATTTAATGAGCTACGTAAAGAGGGTTGTTTGGGCTGTGTAAATTCTTAGAAATTAATTTTAAAACATCTTGGAAAAAGCAAGAAATTAAGAAACTCATTATTAAACATTTTGTTAGTAAACAACTTTGGGAAGAAAGTGATTTTGATTTAACTGAGAAAACAGCTGATGATTTGGAAATAAGGAAATTAGAATTGCAGCATCAGATGGAATTAAAGAAATTAGAATTAGAGAGAGAAAGATTAGAAAAAGAGGAAAGAGAGAAAGAAAGAGCATTAGAGTTAGAGAGAGAAAAGTTAGAAAGAGAGAGAGAAGAGAAAGAGAAAGAAAGACAATTTCAATTAGAATTAAAGAATATGGAATTACACTCGCAAACAATTCCTGCACATGTACCTGTACAATCACAATCAAGATTTGATGCGGTTCGTCAAATTCGTCTTGTCCCACCATTTCAGGAAAAAGAAGTTGATAAATATTTTCTGCATTTTGAGAAAATTGCTGAAAATTTAAACTGGCCAAAAGAAAATTGGAGTTTACTTCTTCAAAGTGTTTTGATTGGAAAGGCGAGGGACATTTACACTCAATTGACGGTGGAGAAAGCATCAAATTATGATTTTGTGAAAGATTTAATACTTAAGGGTTATGAATTGGTTCCTGAAGCCTATAGACAAAAGTTTCGTAGTTGTCAAAAAGAAAACTCACAGACTCATGTTGA